>PJRA01000509.1:1308013-1346752 GCA_016987375.1 Brachionus koreanus | reverse complement strand
TTAATATCATTTTTATTTTTTGAGATATTCGCTTTTAATTTTAGTCCATTTACTTATGCATCACCCGTTACGTAAAAGATATATTAGAAAATTTTCTGTCAAATAAAATTTAATTTTAGTATAAGATTAATTTATTCGATGTATGCCTTGTAGGCGATTTTAAAAATGAACTAAAAAATAAAACGCTTATTTATTTTTATAGAAACACGAAAACAACGAAAACAGATTTTTCTGAATGATTTTTTTTAATAAGATCAATTCATTTAAATTTTTCTTTATTAAATTTTGAATTATTTTACTTTTATTGTATTTGAAATTTTTATTTTTTGCTCTTTCTTATTTTTTAATTCTAGATGTCATCTAGACCATAGCTAGATGATTTTATTTAAACAAATATTTTTTGTTTTAATTCACAATTTTAAATTTATCCTAGTAATTAATGCCATATCTATTACCATTTTGGTTATAAATGAATTAATATATTTTATAATTTATTATTTATAATTTTATTTACTTTCTTTTAGTGTTATACAGTTCTTTAATTTTAATAATAAGATAATTATTTTTTTTAATTTTTCAGGAAAAAATATTTAGTTGTTTAAGGTAGCCTCAAACATTCTTGTTTTAACATTTTTAAAATTCAAACTCGGATAATTTCAAACTCAAAACTTTTCCCAAGAATTGTAAACAAGTTTGACATTTCTTAAAAACAAAAATCATTAAATAATAAAATGAATATGACTAATCTTTTTTATTTAAAAGAATAATGGAGTTTTATCGTAATCAGACCAAACATGACCAAATAATGACTAAACTTAATGAGTATATTACGACTGAATACGCAATTTATCCAAATTTTGGTATTGTGGAGTTTTTTGAATTTGTAATTACAAATCCATATAATGAAGCTCAAACAGTCACAATAATGATAGATGATCCAGAAATTCAAATAGTTACCGATGCAAGGGAGTGGCGTCATTTGAAATTATTGAATCAAATATATACTCAAATAGAAGAAAATATGTTCCATAAACAAGAAGCTGTACCGATTGGGATCGGCAACGGCGAAAAAAAAGACTTAGTCATAAAATATCCTCAAGTTTTTCTTAGACCAAAAGAAACAATAAATATACCATTCAAGTATCAAACATTTAAAGCAGAGTCATCAAACATCATACTTGATCCAAACGGCATGATTCCTTTGGACAAACCGAAATTCGAAATCAAAAAATCAAGTATTTACTTTAGGGCCAATGATGGAAACCCCATAGCCATTCTAAGTTTGATAATAGATCAACAACCTCATGTAGTTAACCAAACATTTCGCTTTAATGAATGTGAAAGTACATTTTTAAAGAAAACAATTCGTCTTCCATCATCAGCACGAATGCTGGCCTCAAATGCAAATGTTGCTTTGAATGGTGCCGACTTAAATCTCTACGGAACCGCTGTTGACCAAGGAACGAGTCAAATATATGTCAGAGCTAGTGATACTAATGTAGTGTGTGAATCGCGTCCTGTTACAGTGGGAGAACCACATGATATTTTTATCAAAGTTGCCACTGGTCCCTCACCAAGTGTTAAAAAATTTTATCTTGCCATATATGCTGACCAATATTTTGCAGTACCATTACAAATATGGAAAATATATGTGCACTCACTTGAACGCGTCGATGTGGCATGTTCACTAGGACAAACAAGTCGATTCAGCTTGGTTCTCAGAGGAACTAGTTCCTCAAGACTGGTTAAATGCTATTCAAATTTGTCTGATGAAATGTCGACAATACCTGAGGATCAATTCATGTTGCCGGCCAGTTCAGTACAAGAAATTAATGTAGGCGTACAGCCATCTAAATCTGGCACACGACATTACTATTTAAATGTGGTAGATGTTGAACTGTCACATCTAGTTCATTCATGGTTCATTAATGTTAACTGTAAGCCACCAGTTGTGTCGAAAGCTTTTGAGCTTACATTGCCCATATCGACAAGTCAATCTGCTAACACTTCAGCCCAAAAAAGAGTTCTTTTCACCAATCCGTATTCAACGGAAAGAGTTTTTATTCTGAGCACGAACAGAGACGACTTGCTGACTTTTAAAGAAAGACGATTAAAACTTTCGGCCAATGAGACCAAAACATTGGCACTTAGATTTTTACCCAACCCTTTTACTGGTTTTGTCGAAATTTATGTTTTCATTAATAATGAAAGTGATACAAATGAAGAAACATTTGCCTTGAGAGCTCATTATGTCCAAAAATTTGATCAGTCTAAAAAATGATCACCTTTAAAATTAAACTAAAATTTAGGCTTTAATGTTTTAAGAAAAAAACCTTTTGAAATTAGTTTTTTTTTACTAATTTTATAATAAAATTTTAAACAACATTATACAAAAGTTTTAAAAAATTAAAATGTTCAAGAAGTATTTTATCTAAAATATTAATTGGAAATTATTAACACTATTTATTTTTTCCCCACATTTAAATAAAAATTTTTAAAATAAATTCTTATTAAACTTAAACAAAAGAAAAAATTTTTATTTACAACAAAGGTTAATCATTAGAATGCTTTCGTTGCCAAATAATTATTGAACTCTTGTAGACACCCAAAGCTTATCAGGCGAGAAGAGTCGTAAATTTTTTAAAATAAACTCTACAGCATGCTGCTGATATATTGCATCTAACTTTAGTTCTAAGTCATTAATTTTTATTGTCCGATTTTAATCTTCAGCCTCGATTTGGTTTGGTCAGAACCAACATTGAACTTTCTGCAACACATTACTTTTGCACTCACTGATAATTCTGTTTGAGATTAATTTCTGGAAAAACGAACTTGATATTTTTATGTTAACTATTTCTTTTCATATTTGACCACATAGAATTTCAGAAACAAGTCTAAAAATTAATAAAAAAATTAATCTTTTTTTTCCTTTTATTTACAACAAAGTATTAGAAAAATATTGTTCGAACAATGCCATTAATAATTTTATAAACTTGAAAAATATCATGTCGTACAAAATAATTTTCAAAGCTCGTCAGTTTAAATTTTTTATAATAAAAATTATATATTTAAGAAAGAAAATTTTTATTTTATCAGTAGCAACTATTTAAACTAAAATACTATTTAAATTTAAACTAATCTATTAAGTTTAATTTTAGATTTTTTGTTAATATCTTGTTAAAGAAATGCTTTTTTTTTTTGAATCTAGTTGTAAAAAAAATTGATATTCATAAGCTTGTACAATTTAAATAATAGAAGAGAAATATGAAAATAATATTCTTGATTGAATCGCTATTTAAGTCATAGTTTATAAAATTACTAATCCTATTAATATATTTATTTATCAAATAATTTCTTTCAAATACTATCTGTAAATATTTTTGATTGTAATATGTAATATTAATTTTAAAAATAATAGATTTTTTAAGTCTATTTAGAGTGAAGATTGAATAATAGATTGTATAAATTTGGATGAAAATCTTAAGATTATAAATTAATATATCAAATATAAATAATTTTAATTAAATTTTGAATTAAATTTTTTTGATTTCATTTAGGAGAATTTTTATCAAGGAAAGAAAATTAATTATTTCAGTAAAAAAAGAGTTTTCTAATGAATTTTAAATCTTTATTTTTCTTAAAAAATGATTAATGTTGTTAGTAAATTTATTTTTAAAAAAAAAAAACAAATTAGTCTGATAAATATTTTTTTGTTACTTATTCAAAAAACATGCTTGGAATAATTAAATTCTTCCATATATTTTGCATGTAAGTTAAATAAAGTAAAATGACGCAATTTGAAGAGAAAATTTCTCATTATAATAAACAAAGATGTTTCTTTCTATTTTTATATCTAATCGAAAACAAATTTTTGTTTAAATAATTCTATTCATAACTGGGAAATGTTTAATTCCAAACACAGGTTTATTTTTTAGCTATTAATATTTAAAAATAAAAAGTAAAAACAAATATTTTTAAACTATCAGCAAACAAATTCCAAAAGTTATTTGCATAAATTTTGGACTGCTCTCTTCTTTATAATCACAAGTAGTAAAATGCAAATTTTATCTATTTCCTTTCTGAGAATATGAGATAAGAAATAATGATATCAAATCGATATTCACCTAGGCTATTTTTTCTTCAACTTAAAAATAAATAATAAATTAACTTTTTCTTGTTTGATTTATTAGCTAGGCAGTCAAAAAAAGTCATTAGCTTAAGTTGATATTCCGGTCACTTTAATAGTTTTAAATTTAAATCTCGGAAATATTGAATTGAAGAAAAAGGAAGAAACCATCGATTATTTATTAAAAAAATGATCAGCTTAGGAGATGAATGCATCTCTAATCATTTGACTTATGATTTATTTTCTTTTAGGAAATATATTTGATCATTACACTCGATTGTTCACATAGAACCAACGATATCACTGTCGATAATAAATTAAATAGATGTCTTATGGCACTAATAGATATTGTGATAGATTGCATAAAAACTCAGCATTTTTTTCGTCCAAAATAACAAAAAAAATAATTTTCATTTATTAATTAAATAAGCAAATATGCTTTAAAAATATAAATGACACCCATATTGCAATCAAATTGAATATTAAATTTCCTTCTTATCTTTTATTAAATGATTAAAAGAATCAGGATCGAATTTCAGTTGCAAATCTCTTCAAAATTGGGCAAGATTACCAGAAATAAGATTCTAAAAGTGTTTAAATTGATCTTATTCAAGATAAATTGCATTTTAAAATTTTAATTTCTTGAATTTTAGCTCTTAGTATAATTAAACGAATAATTTTAGCTATAAACTTTGGTTATTTTAATTTTATTTTATAATTATTCTTGTTTATTTTTCATTAATCAATTTAAAAAACAATGAAAAATCCAGAGTTTTAATTGAAAATTTTTCTCCAAATAACATTTCAATCAGCATTGCTTTTTATCATTACAAAAAAAAACCATTATCAATTTTAAGAATTACATAACTTGATTTAATTCAAATTAAAGCTATTATCAAAAAAATGTACTTTTTGTTTATCTGATTTTTTTCTCAAAGAAGAGTAGATTTAATAAAGCTTAATAAGATTGTAGCCTAGTCTATCAAGTGAATATTTTTTTTTAAACATAAATCACAAAGATTAACGCAATCAGTATTCGATTTAGTTAGTGAACTGTTTACTGATCAATTAAGTTATTCGATTTTAATTCGCTCTAATGATTCATTACTCACATTTCAATGAATTTGTTTCTAAAGCGTTTATTTTTCCTGTAGTCATGTTGAAAAATAGTGACTTGAAATTATTATTGTCTCGAAACACTCGAGATCATTATCTTTTGTTATTTTTTCTTCTACAAAATAAAAACAATAATTTTATTCCATTAAAATATTTGAGTCATATGGTTGATAAAATTTACCGATTAGTTTTCTCAAATTCCTTATAAGAAAATACGAAAATTTTTTAGATTTTCTCGACAAAGAATCGATTAAATAGAAATATTAGCTATGAAAAAAATATATTTTTGAAATTTTTGAATTTTTCATTTATTTTTAGGTGATTTAAATTTTTGTTTAAAAATTTTGTTTGTAGATGATTGATCTTTTAATGATCCATTAGACGAATGTGCTCCACGCTTGATTAGTTTCTTTAAGACTTGTTTATTAAGTAGACATGGCTTTAAATATAATATAGAAATTAGTTTCATGGAGTTTTGAGCGACTTTTAACTTTTTTTCAAAAGAAAAATAAAGTCGACTTTTTGTGAGTTTATTGAAAAAAAAAAAACATTTATTTTTAATCATATAATTTGTAATATTTCCAAGTGAATTGAAATATTTAATTATAGGTGTAATTTCAAAAATAAATAACTAATCAAAACAATATTTGTTTACTTAAATTGTCGGATAAATTTTTAATTATCCAACAACTATTTTTTTAATAAATTTTTAATCGTATAAATAAATGAAATTAAGTTTTAAAGAAAAAATCATTAGCGCATTTTTGAATTTTTGAAGGCTATTTTTATTTTTTTTTGTTTCAATTATTAGAATTATTAGTTAGCATTTTATAAGTATTTTTGTGTGAGTTTTAGAAATGCTTGATTAATTTGAATTTGGATTTAAAAGAGAATTATGAAAATTGAATATTTTTAAGCTAAAAAAAAAGTTAGTTTTTTGTTTAGAGTTTTCAAATGTATTAGATTTTTATGCTTAAGCTTTGACTGACTTGATGAGATTTTAATTATTGAAAGAGTAGTTCGAATTAGTCAAAACCGGTAATGGACTTTGAAATGAACATATCGAGAGAGAAAAAAAATCAATTAAAGGTATACTTAGAGAGCACATAGCATGACTAGTTTAATAAATTTGTTTATTTCGATTAACTCGTTGAAATAATCGCGTTTCAATTTGTTTGTCTTCAAGTATTGAACAGTTTCCTGATTTTGCGCTTGACTTGCATCCAAATATTCGAATTGATTTTAGTTGGAGACTAATTTTTGCATTGTTCACAAAGTTACAAAGTTTCCGATATGTCTCGATTTCTATCTCTCTTGAAAAATAGTTCGCATGAAACATATTGTTTAAAAGCCATAGAATCAGAAAAGTAGATGAAAAATGTCCAGTTGTCGAAAAACAAATTCAGCTTAGTACGGCTTCCAGAATTCAATTATCTGATCCTATCTTAAAACAGTTAGAAATTTTCACATTTTAACAGATCAGTTAGAGTGGATGCTCACTGACCAGAAACTAGAAATTAAATTCACTCGATTTAATTTTATTAGATTTTGGAAAATACACTCAGTTGGCCAAGGTGCTCAATAGCTATTAAGATCGGCCAAGGGCTATTCTTTCATTTCTTTCATTTTTATTTTTTCAAACAAAAAAATAAAAGTAATTAACTTAAACCTAATTTAAAGATTTGTTTGTTTGATTTGGTTGCATGTCATCACTAATGCTCGATAATTTTCTTGGTCGATATTTACTTTAAAAAATCTTGATAAATTATCAACTTTACTTTGAAAGAGATTCTTTTGATTTTTAGACTAAATCTAATTAAAGTATTTAATTACAATATTTTCATTTTTTCTCTTTTTTTTTTTAAAGAAAAAAAAAGTCCTAGTTTGAATGTGACTTTGCGGTAAGATTTAGTTTACACCGCCTAAGCCCATGTGAAATATCTTAGTGCATTATCTTAATATTTATTCTCTGTGACTTTTACAAATTTAAGAAACAAAAATTTAATTTATCAAACAACTAAAAAAATAGTTAACCATTTGGTCAATAGGAGAATGTGTTCTAGTCAAACAATTTAAATAACACGAGTTTCTAAACGAACATGTATCAAAACAAAAATCAATGCTAAATCTATAGGATTATTATTATTCTAGGCTTTGATTGATTTATCCTATTCATTTGGTTCTTTTAATTGAATATCTCATTTCTTTATTTAAGATTTTTTTTTTTTAAAGGTTAGATAATTCAAAATTAGTATTAGAAATAATTGAAAAGATTTTTATTTATATTGTGCAATGAGGAATAAAATTTAGTTAATTATTATTAATTTGAATTGAGTAAATTACCAAGTTTGCCTTTCGGATATCTTGCATGAGAGGATTTGATGATTAGTTAGCACGCTTGAGAGCAGCGATTTAATCGAATCTGTGGCGAAGATCTCCGGAATGACAAGGTCTAGTATCAAGAATTGTATTATGTGAATTAAGCTCTTTCGTAATTCAATACTAATACTTGATCTATTACTTTGCTATCATTCTTGATATTCGTTTAACAATGTTTAGCAAACAAATTTAAGAGCTTGTTGCAGCCAAGTTTAGTTCAAATCGGCTTGTAGGGTTTCGTTTTATTTGGCCTTTTTGTTTTTATAAGATTTAGCCGAAGCCGAATAAGACTCTCTTTGATTTTTGTTGTCTTTTGTTCTTTGCCTGACCGTGAGACACAACCTAATGTTCGAAAATTAAATCGGACTTTAGGTGGTTGTTTGTAATCATCGCGTAACTATTTGATTAAATCAAGTCTAATGCGTCAAATGGACCAGACTAATCTCAAACAAGGACCGAAATTAAAGACACAATTTTAAAGATAATTTAACCAAAAAAGTTGAAATAGTTTTTTTTTGTGATTTCTTTTAAAATAAATTTTTTATTTAGGTTAATTTTATTTATTTAATTAAATTAATTTAATCAGAAATAAAATTTTTTTATGAGTCTATTAGAAAATAATATTAAATAGGTGGTATAGATAAGCAAAAGTTAATCAGTCATTGTCAATCAAATATAGCGTCAAAGACATGCAAAAATAAAAAAAAAAGATCAACCAAATCTAAGCTTTCGTTCTCTTTTTTTTCACTATTTTTAATTTCTATGTCTTAGTTGTTTTTCTTTTGTCAAAAGTAAAATTTTAAACTTATAGGGCTCCAAGTTAAAACTCAACTTTTTTTTTATAATAAATTTTCTCTTTATGTTTTGTTTTATATATTTTTTATTTTTGTCAAAACAAATATTTTTTGTAAATCTTTCAATAATCACAACAAACCGGACTGGGAGAATACTTCTAATTCCGAATTTATTCGGCAAACTAACTCATCTAAATCAAATAATTATTAATCGGCTTTAATTTTTTTATTTAGCTAAAACCTGATTTGTTTATATTTTGTAAATTTAGAAATAATTAAAATTCTACTAACTATAAACTTAAGTAATCATTTGTTTTAAACAATTATTCCCAAGCTAATCTCGAAATTATCGAGCGTATAATAAATTATACCCGAATCAATTTTACTCTAACCAAAGCGGTCTTTCAATTTAGATTTAAATGTTAAAATATAAAGAATAGAAAAGAGAAAAGATAAATTGCATAAAAATAGCTAGATGAGGAAGGCATATCAACTGTCATATTATTTTTTGTTTAAAATTTTAATAACAGTTATCAAAAATGGTCAAGCTGATCATGCAAGTCATGAGCTAAACTCGAATAAGAGTTTACCAATGGCAAAATATCATGACTTGTGGCTAGAAGAAAATGAGGTGGTCCTAATTAATTGCTCTCTGAATGTCAGAAAGGATCAACATATTGTATGGCACCGAAAATATGACAAAATGGCTGTTCATGTTCTCACCATAGGCAGTGAAACTTTTATATCTGATTTGCGCATTCGACCCATCAAGCAAGTGTTCATACCAGATTCAAATGGAGTACTTGAAGACGACTATAGGTTGACTTGGAATTTGGAAATAAGAAAACTCAAGAGAGAGGATTCAGCCCTATACTACTGTGTTCTGAATTCGGAAAATGCATATGGACAAATTTATAGACTTAATGTTTTATGTATGGTTTCAAAAAAATTTAGAAAAAAATTAATTTTTTTTAATTTTAAGCTGAGTTAAAAATTTTGAATGGTTCCGACATTTATTTCAATAAGACAGAAGTCAAATATGACAACCATGATGAGAATCATTTAAATTCAGTCAATAATGCCATAGTGCTAATTTGTAAATATGACGATATACTAAGTCCTAATGATCACATACGCTGGTACTTTAATCGGCATAGAATAAGAAGTTTTTTACATTATAGTTCTCAAAATAGAACCGATAGCACTGAGTCGAATCAGCATACAATTATTCAAATGGTTGATCATTCAACTAAATCGACATACAGTAAATTAATAATACCAAAGTTTAATCCCAAAATTGACCAAGGAAAATATCATTGTGCATACAAAGGCCTAATTCGTTCAGTAAGAGTACAAAATGAAAATTTAAATGCAAATAGTGCTAGGTTTGTTTATAAGCAGTCGATTTTTTCAATGCTAAATGCATCAACGAAAACTTTAAGCTCAATGTTTACTTTGTTTAGGCTAATTTTTTTTACAAATTTGGTCATAAGCTACATCAAATTATAATTTTATTATAAAGAGAATTTTTTTATTTTATTTTATTTTTTTTGTTTCTAATTAATAAATTACCATTTATTGAATTTATGTTTAGAATTAACTGCCGTTTAAATAAAAATCTTGTGAATAATTTTTAATTTATTTATTTTAAAACAAGCTATTTAATTTTTCTTAAACACTCAAGAAGGAGGGATTTTTCCATATATTTTATTAGACTCGTTTTTTTTTATTTTTTCATTGAAAAAAAAATTTTTTTGTAATATAAATTAAATAATTTTATAATATTTTTGATATTAGTTATGATTAAAAAAATAAATTTTAATAAAAATATTGCCTATCGTAATTAGACACTCGAATAATCCTCAATTGATATTTTAATCTTTTGTTCTTAATATGCAATCGTATTAGATTAATTTGAAACTTGAGAGTCAGATAAGAAAATTATACTAAATTTTTAAAAAACCACTTACTAAATAATAAGGCTTATCAATATTTTGACCTTTTAGTGCGGGTGCTTTAAGAATATAAATTAAATAAGACTTTTCAACTATTAAAAAATAAATTGCCTTTGTCTTAAAATTTTTTATTTTTTAGACATAAACAAATAACTTAATTTAATTAACCGGCATATTCTAGCCATTAAAATTATTTTTCAAAAGTTTTAAAAATTTAATATTATTTGCTATTAAATTTTTTTTTATTTTAGTTCATTTATTAATAAGATCAGGTTGAAATTAAAAATAAAGTTTAAAAAAATCAAGGCTTATTTTTTAGTTATGAGAATAAATAACTCTTTAACTCTACCCAACTTTAATTTCAATGATCTCATAAGTCTCGCTATTTATTAACATTGTTTAAAAAATATAAAATCTAAAGATAAATTTAAATTTTTATTCTTAGCCTTAAAAATTTCAATTTACAGCAATGATTGTAAATTTTTTAATTTCCTTTTTTCATTGTGCTTTCAAATAAATAAAATATTTTTGAACTCTTTTTTATTGAAAAATTTTTTGTTGTTGTCTTTCGTACAAAATAATCTAAGCTTTAATAAAATCTGTCGATAATTTTAATCACATAATTTAATTTGTTTGTCTTATCTTTAATAGCCTTACAAAATTTTTTTTATCAAAATCAAGCCTGTTAAACATATCAATCTGTAAACTTTGAAATTCATACCAAATAAAAATCTAAATCAAATTTTAAAAAATTATTCATGTCAAAATAAAAAAAGTCAGTCAAGAATATCAAAGTATAATGAAAAATTTTAAATTATAGTTTCTCAATACACTCCGAAAATATTATCTGCCGTTTATTGATTTAGTTTTATATGTAATTAAAAAAAGTTGCCTTGGTATGTTAATGTGGTGAAACAACCACAAAAGCATATTTAGTTGTATGGTTGAGAGCTTTATGAAGAACGTAACATACCGCTTCGTACTCAGCATCAGCATCGCAAGCTCAACAAGAACCTAAACCATCTCAATCTAGTTCATTAGGGAACCAAATTCAAAAAGCAAACCAATCACCTGGTCATCAAAATAAACGAAAGAATTGAGGACCACAAAAGAGAAAATTTGGTTCAATAGATTTAGAAACTCGTAGATCAAAGAGTGATGTAATTCAGTATCAAGGCAACAGGAAAAAAATAATCAGACAACAAATACTACTACTATTAATAAAATTACATCTATGACTAAATGATCGAATGGCTTTTTGATCAAGAGATCAATGCTGAAATTCACAACATTCAAGCTTTCTATTTACAAAAATATAAATTTAATTTTTATAGATTTTGTTAAAAAATTTAAAAGATTTGATTTAAATTTTTCAATTTTTAATTTTTCTTATTAATCATAACTGCTATTTTATTATAAAATTATTTAAAAAAATGTAGTGTTAATCAGTCTATTAGACAAGGGCACTAGTCTGTTGATTAGCCTTTAAATTATATAATAATAATGAAGAAACTATATTTTTATAAATACTGAACAAACTCCTGTATGAAACTTAGAAAACTAAGTTATCAGATTAAACAAATCTTTTTGTGCTTTGATTTAAATAATCTTAGTTTCAAAAAAGTAAAATATGGCTTTTATTCTACAACAATTTTTTTTTCAAAAATAAATATTCTCTTAAATATTTTATTAAAAATATCAACAATAATCGGAGTAGAAGATCAAAAAAAAAAGAATTAAAAATAAAAAAGGACATAAACAATGAATTTTTATTTTTATCGGGGCTTTTTTATTCTAAAAATCCATTCCACCCATACCTCCCATACCACCCATTCCACCCATACCGCCCATTCCGCCCATGCCTCCCATGCCAGCGGCTGGTTTCTCCTCCTTCGGTTGCTCAGCAATAACACATTCAGCAGTTGTCAACAACGAAGCAACTCCCGAGGCATCTTGAAGAGCAGAACGAACAACCTTTTAATAAAAAAAATTAAAAAAAAATCAAATTTTTTTTTGTGAATTGATTACCTTTGTAGGATCAATGATGCCAGCTTTGACCATATCAATATATTGATCATTACGGGCATCATAACCAGATTCAGCAGAAACTTGAGACAAAATTTTATCAACAATCAAAGCTCCTTCTTTTCCTGCATTTTGAGCAATTGTATAAGCTGGCATTCTAAGAGCTCGACGAACAATTTCAATACCAACTTTTTGATCATCGTTAGCAGCAGTTAAACCATCTAAAGCTTTGATTGATCTCAACAAGGCTACACCACCTCCTGGAACAATACCTTCTTCAACAGCAGCACGAGTGGCGCACAAAGCATCAGTGATTCTGTCCTTTTTCTCATTGACCTCAACCTCGCTGGAACCTCCTACTTTCAAAACAGCAACTCCGTTGCTCAATTTAGCTAATCTTTCTTGAAGTTTTTCTTTTTCATATTCAGATGTGGTTTCAGCAATTTCATCTTTTATTTGCTTAACACGACGTTCAACCTCATCAGCATCACCTTTGCCTCTCATCAACAAAGTATCATCTTTAGTTACGACTACTTCACCAACTTGACCAAAATCATTCAATTTAATCTCTTCAATCTTACTCAAGTTTGTTTCGTCACCAAATAGAGTGGCTCCAGTCGAGATGGCAATGTCTCTAAGAATGTTTTTGCGGTTATCTCCAAATCCTGGAGCTTTGACAGCGCAAACTTGTAAATTAACTTTTAGTCTGTTAATTACCAAAGTGGTCAAGGCCTCGCCTTCAACTTCTTCAGCAATTATCAAAAGTTGTTTTCGTTGAGCATTGGCTAGCTCAAGAGCGGGAATCAATTCTTGTACACTAGAGATTTTTTTTTCTGAAATCAAGACAAATGCGTCCTGGAATTCACATTTAGCTCCTTTAGTCGAGTTCATGAAATAAGGCGAAATATAGCCACGGTCAAATTTAAGACCCTCAATAATCTCAAGCTCATCGTTTAAGGTCTTGCCATCTTTGACCGTAATAACACCATCTTTGCCGACTTTTTTCATAGCATTCGATATTATTTCACCAATGCTTTTGTCTCCGTTGGCAGAAATGGTAGCTACTTGGCTAATTTCTTCTGGAGTGGTTACTTGCCTTGACATATTTTTTAGTTCGTTTACAACAGACTCAACTGCGCTCATTATTCCACGTCTAACCTCGATTGGATTAGCGCCTTGGCTAATTTTTTGAAATCCCTCCTTGGCAATAGCTCGAGCTAAAACAGTTGCAGTAGTGGTACCATCACCGGCTTTTTCATTTGTGTTGTTGGCAACATCTTGCACAAGCTTGGCTCCTAAATTTTGAAATTTGCATTTCAACTCAACAGCTTTGGCTACTGTGACACCGTCTTTGGTGATCTTGGGGCTTCCCCAGCTTTGTTCAATAATCACATTTCTACCTTTTGGACCCAAAGTTACGGCCACTGCGTCGGCTAAAACGTCAACGCCTTGCAACATTTTGGCTCGTGCGCTATCCCCAAATTTAACATCTTTGGCATATGTGCGTCCGCTGACCAGAGAAGATGCAATGCGTTTGCTAGATGAAGCTAATCTTGTCAATCGATACATTTTTTCTTTTTAATTATACTTTTTTTTATATTACTATATCTAAAATTTATTTATTATTTTATTTTTAAATTCACCTAGTATTTGAATTTAGAAACAAAATTCGAGAAAGTTTTGGAAATTTCAAGCACATGTTTTATGATGAAAGATTTCAGTAAAGTATAGTTGTTTTTTGTTCTTCTTATTTTTTTCTCTATTTTTTTGGTAACAAAATTGAATTTAGTTGCATTCAAATTTAAATAAACGAGTAGAAAATAGTACACGCGGCCTAGATAGATTATTTGAAAATTTGAAATATTGCAATTTTAAGTCGAGAATTTTCTAGAATCATGACAATGAATATACTTTTATAGAACCTAAAATCATCTTAAAAATTTTAGTTCTAATTTTAGATTTAGAAAAAAAGATGTCTGGCGCTATCAAAAAATTTATTCCATTGTTCGACCGAGTCTTGGTTCAAAGATTTGCCAAAGAAACCACTACAAAAGGGGGAATTGTTTTGCCGGATTCATCGAACGTCAAAGTCCTTAATGCTACAGTTGTTGCTGTCGGCAAAGGGGCTCGCAACCAAAACGGAGATATTGTACCGTGCACTGTAAAACCAGGTGACAAGGTTCTATTGCCAGAATATGGTGGCAATAAGATAGAAATTGAAAAAAAAGAATACTTCCTATTCCGTGAGTCTGATATCATGGGAAAATGGTCCGAATAAAAAATATAAAAAATAAGAGATTTATTTAAAATGTATTGTGTTTTAGTTCAAAATAAACTTGTTATTAATTTACAAACAAAATTTTTTTTTAATAAATATTCTTAAACAAATTTTTATGAAAAATTGATAAAAGTTCAGTGGATTCCATAATTAAAAATGATACTCAGAATTAACAGTCTATTTATCGTAAAAATTTTCTAATTATTTTGAAATAAAAAGAATAGTTGTTTAATTAAAGAAAAAATTGATTTTGAATTTTTATGATCCTTCTACAATATTTTTTAAAAAGTTAATTGATTACTAAAATAACGATATTTAAGAGAAAATGCTTGCAAAAATTAATAGTTTTTGTTAAATTAATAAAATAAGTGAATGATAAAATCTTTAAAAATTTATTTGTTAAGTTTTTAAAAAATTAAAATACAAAATTTTTTAATTTTTGTGCTGTGTGAATAACAAAAAAAAATATTTTTGTTTAGCTAAAGAGTATTTTTGTCGTTTTTTTAAAATTTTTTGCTTGAAAATGTTTCCTTGTGATGAAAAGGTATCTCAAAATAAATTAACAGATTTATAATTAAGTTGAATAACCAAACTAATTTTAATTACTGGTGTTCAAAAAAGGTTACTATGAAAAATGCAAAATTTATCATTTAATTGCGAAAATCAACAAAAAAAAAAAGAATTGTTTTTAAAACTAGGCTTTTTTCAAAGAAAAAATAAGTTTTATCTTGTATTTAAGCTAAAAGACTTAATTGATATATTTTACTAAACACCAACACCTTTTAGAATAAAATTTAAGTCATTTCAAAAAATAAATTTTGAAAAAAAATTAAAAAAAAAAACTTTCAAGCATTTTTAACCTTGATGATGATATTTTATTAAAAATGAATAATAATAATGTGAAAACATTGTTTTGTCTGCAAAAAAATGACAAATGCTTTTATCAACATTGTTGTATAGTCTACAACTATATATTTTATATTTTTAAAATTTTAATTATTAGACTTTTTTATTGCTTTTTATTAATTCTAATAATCTTTAATTTAATAAATGCTTTTTATCATCACAAAACAATTTAAATTCTAATTAGATAATTTATTCAATCAATGTTTTCAAAATCATTAGTGATGTATTTCTATTTTCTTTAAGTAGTAAGTTTTGAAACAATAAAATTTCAGTACTTTTTGAAAACTGTCATCTGCTTAATTATTATTTATGATTAGCTTAAATAAAGTTAAATTTTTTCAATTAAATTTTACAAAATACCAAGGAAAAAATGGCATTGTGAATTTTGGAACAAAAATTTTAAATTAAAAAAACTTTTTTCTAAGGGTCCAAAATTTTTTCTGCAAAATGTATCAACTGATACAAGGTTTAAATCACCCAAATTTAGTTTGTGTAAAACCCCTGCAATTTAATTTAAAAAATTTTCTAATGCATATACTCTTTTGTAAAATTGTACAGTTTTTGCACGGACTAAATTTGGGTAATTTAAACCTTGTATCAGTTGATACATTTTGCAGAAAAATTTTTGGACCCTTAGAAAAAAGTTTTTTTGATTTAAAATTTTTGTTGTTGTTTTTTGTTCCAAAATTCACTATAATGTTTGGTGGTGAAAATTTAGTAAAAATTCAATTAAAAGAATATATAAAATCAGCCTTTAATTACTGAAAAGATTATTCGGATTTGAGAACTATTATTTATAAATGAATGAACTCAAGTAAAAATAATATATTATTTTTTTAAATAAATTTTTTTCAACTGAAAAATTTAGCTTTAGTTTAAATTTTTCAATTAGAAAACTATTAGTCAAAACAAATTATTTTAATTTGAATATTTTATAAAAAAATTTATTAATTATAACCAAGAGAAAAAAATTTTAATCTGCCTAATTTACTAATTGTATCGAAATGACTTTAGAAGTCTGCAAAAGAATGCATTTCAAATTTATAATAAATATTGAATTAATAAGAGTTTAAGGATTATGCTTAACTTAAGGTAGGTTAAGCTTGATTCTAAGTCAACTGATCGTTGTCTTAATAATAAGGGTTTTAAAGTAAATTTACTAACAATTATTTAAAATTTGTTGAGCAAACAAATATTTACCGCGCCCAATTATTAAAGAAACTTAATCACTTAAATCTCACTCATTCAAAGTCCAGTTCATCATTTATAATCGATTTAAGTTTTATTCATTTCTAAATTTTTAGTAAACTTAACTGTAAATTTAAAACTAGTCATGTCGGATTCTCCGGGAAGCAACAGTTCTAAAAGAAGCATATACAAAACAAGAATTGATTTAAAAAATGAAAGCTCCTTGGAATCCAATGAAGAAATTCATTCCACAGAATTTGCCATCAGAAACCGCAAAATTAATCTAGATCCAGATGTTCTAAATGAGAAGTTGAAGCATTGTGTGGTCAGACGTAGTCCATCGAATAGAAAAAGCAGCCAATATTTAGTCCGTAATTCTAAGGTTTTTGAGGCCGAACAGGAACAAATTTATGAATCAAGTGACTCAAGCGATTCAAACGAATCAGAGACCAAGCTTTCATCGTATAGTTTTGTAAAAAATAAACACTTGATGCAATCACAAGATGATGGTAAGCAATCTACCTTGATTTGCGCTAAAAGTGCAGAGTTTGAGAAAAATGCTGCTGAACAAGATTTAAGTTCTGAGGATTCTCTATCGAAAAAGAGCGTAACTTTTATTGTGAACAATTTGCCCGATGAGGAAATTCTTCACGCAAACAATGAAGAAATTAATGAGTCTGAAAAAATGTCTTCATCTTGGTCCAAAATAAAGTGCACTTCCTTATCAGAGATTAAAGTGAGCCAAGAAGACCAACTTAAAAATAAATCATCAAAAAGTTTAATCAGTTTACTAAAAATTGAGGCTCCGAATGAGCCAGAAGTTTGTGTTGAAGTAGAACCATTGGAAATTTGTCAAGTTGAAATCTATGATTCTGGTAAAAAAGACGGGCTAATAGATGAAGCCAAAGTGTTCGAATGCACTGAAACCAATGTAGATGAGGAAGAACATGAACTATTGGAATCGCTAGGTGAGCTGAACAAAATGTCAACATTGAAATTGAACGAATTGGCTAATAGTAGATATCTAAATGAGAAAAAAAGAAATGAAATTAACAATCTGATTAAAAACAAGAGCTGCTTTCTAAGACGAGTATCCTCGTTTCCAAATAGAACACTGACAAAGCGTCCAAATTCAAATCCATTGTATGATGTGAAATCAAAGATTGAACAGTTTGAGAAAATCAAAAATGAAGCATCAGCCAGTACTAACTATTTTGTGCGCGGCAAATTTTCTAGAAATTCTTCGCAGACTGGTTTAATGAAAACAAAAATAAACTTTCAGACACCGGTTTCACCAAACGGAACTTTGAAAAAATCAGCCAAGCAAAAAATACCTGATCTTGAAGAAGTATGCTCTCAAATAAAAGTCAAAGATCTAAAATCTATATTTGAACCAAACATTTTAAAAGAGTAAAGTCTACTCGAAGTCTACTGAAATATTCTAAACAAATTAAAACTATTAGACAAAAGTATTCGGATTGAATTCTTTTAAATAAAATTTAATTTTTAGAAGATTTTAGAATTTAATCGCTGAATATAAACTGTGATCAAAATTATCTAGGAAACAAAAATTAATCACTAATTTCAGTAGATTTTGACCGACTTTTTTTGCAAATTAAAAAATTAAAGAAAAATATAATTTAATTAATTTTTTTTGTGTTTTTTTTTTTTTCAAAAATAAAATTAAAATAAGAATTTAACTTTAAATGTTAATTTTATAAGAATCGAAATATCTCAAAATAAGTATTTTTTGAATAGAACGTAATATAGATAGCTAAAGAAACAAATAATGTAGCGTATTAGTTGGTTTGACTTGATATTTGAATGTCTATACCATTTTAAAACCAAAAACATTCTATTATAGTACTTTGAGATTAAATTTAAGCTGTTCTCACCATAATACTAAAGCTTTTTATGATGCCAATATATTGATTTGCCTTTTCTAAAGTTCTTGCCATGCTGAAGGTTTAAAATTATTGTAAAATTCAAACTTAGCATATTTCTTAAACTGATACCTCAAGTTTAAGAATATTCTCTTCAAGATTATATCAGATATTAAGCTTTATGAGCGCCCTCGAAAAAAAATTTAACAATTGAGAACTGACTGTTTTTTTTATTTTTATTTTATTGATGGCTAAATTGGATCAAAAAACCTTTTAACACTAGAAGCACCAAGCATTTTTTCACGTTTTTTTAATACATAAATATATTATAAAAAAATTTAATAATTTTATAAAATTTATATCATTTTTTAAAGGAAATTTTAAATCTTCATAAATCAAAAAAGATATTATTGTTTTTATATAAAAGAGTACAAAGACAACAAATTTTTTTTACAAAAAAATATGACTTTTTCTTAAAAATTTTAAATTTTTTATTAATCAAGTGAAAAAGGAATAATGGGTTAATTCGGTGATGACTTTTGAAATGTTCATATATCATGCGGAATTAATAACTTAACTAAATACTTAAAAAAAAAACTTTAGAATAAATCTTCCGAACAAATGATACTTTTTTAGTTCCAAGTTTTTTTTTTTCAAAATGGGTGAAAATTTAAAAAAAATTTTTGTGTTTAAACTTGATTTCAATATTTATTTATTTCAATGGACACAATTTTGACGATGTAAAAGTCATTAAAAATTTTATAAAAAACATTAAAAAATGAGAAAATAGGTAAAAAAAATGTTAAACCTTAAATAAATATGTACCTACAACTTTTGTTAAATTAGATTTAGTTCAAAAATAAAAAAATATAATTATTGAAAAAATTTCATGGTTAATTTTTCGGTGTTAATAGGTTAGGTTGTGACCACTAAAAAATTAAATTTTTCTAAATAAAGAAAAAAGTTAAAATTCAATTTAAAGATTAATTGTTAATTCAAAATATTTTTCACTTAAGCTAAAATAAATATTTTAACTTAATTTATTAAAAAAAAAATTTGGGTTTATTTGGTGACAAAATGGTCAATTTGTAGAAATCAATAAAAATAGGTTTTATTTGTTTTGAATTTTCTGATTCATCTGATAAATTTTCGTATTTTGAATAGTTTAAATATAAATCAATTAAACGTTTTGTTTTTTTTTCATATCAGGAAAATTTATAGAAATTTTTGGAAAATCAAAATGATTGATGAGCTTTTATTTGATATGGGTTGATTTAAAAAAATAATTTAATTATTGAATCTATAAAAAATGAAAAACTTTGAAGGTAAAATTTTAATCAAGAGATGAAATCTTTAAAAAAATATCGCTTTAAATCAATTTAATTAGCGTCTTTTTTTATTCAAGTCTTATTTTATTTAAATATTGAATTGAAATAAAAAATATCTTTACATTTTAATTTAAATTTTAATTTAAAATAAAATTGAATTTTGATTGATTCCTTAGAGTAAATATTTAGTTGATTTTACTTAGACTTAAGATAATTCATACCTAACAATGCTCCAAAGCGTACCTTTTTAACATTGCTGTAGAAAATCAAAGTTGAATAATTGAGTTGGTGAAATTAATAAAAATAAGCTTTCTTTAAAAAATTGCTATCGAAACTAAACAAATTAATTCAAAACTAGATTAATTTGGCTTTAAAAAGCTAAAATTTAATTTCATTTTTTAAAATATGGAAATAGATATTTTTAACAAAGTAATTTTATTTGTTATAATTCATATAGATATTTTGCATTTAGTCAATTTTTAAAAAAAATAATTTTATATTTTTAATATGTAACTTTGTAATATATAAAAAATACTTTTCTTTCATCTGCTCATTTATTTTGTCCCATTTAGTTACATAATTTTTTCTTTCCCCTGGAATAGTAGTTCCTTTCGAGAATTCAGACTTGAATTAAACCAGAATCCCTGGCCCATGGCTCTTTATCTTTTATTCTTATTATTCTATACAAAAAATTAATTTTTTTCAAATAATATAACTAATTTTTTTAAATTTTATTAATTGTTACTATTTAAGTAAAAATTATTATTCAAAAATCTAATGAACCCAATATATCAGAATTGATTTTCAGAGAGGTTTAAACAATAGTCTTACAACGTAATAGTTAAATTATTTTTTTTCTCCTTACTCACACTTTGTGGAGCATAAAGTCATTACTTTTTGTTCATATAGTTTCTCTTATTACACTTTATTCCCCTTTTAACAAGACTGTTCTCTATTTCATGTGATGCTTTTAACATTTCGCCAATTCGGTCAGATTTAACACTGAAAGATTGAATCATTTTCGCTTTGAAATCTCCTCTTTCATTTATCATCTATCATGTGTAATCGGAAATCCATTTTAAATAGGTTATAAATATTTCTTGAAAATTTATTGAATTAACGAATAAATTCCCATTAAATTTTTATTAAAATTGTCTGTTTTAAAGCTTTATGGAAATAAAAGAAACCAATATCCTTATAATAACAGCAATACTTTTTCTAAAGAGCCGTTCATATTTGATTATGTAATAATGAAATAAAGAAAACAAGATTTATTTTTACTTTAAATTGATTAAGATCGAAAAATCAAGGCCATCGCTGACAGGTCTAGAGTTTTACAAACCACCAGAACCATTAACGCGTTCTCCTGTTTATTCCAGCTTTAAACCTTCATCAAATCAATCGATAAATAGAGCTCGCATACCTGATGAAAATAAATTCACAAGCCAGAGTTTAAATGATTTTTTTGATGATGAAAAATACCGTTTCAATTCGCCAGAGACCAAGTCGCTTCCTATTTTCAGCAGTAATTTAAATAAGAGTAGAATGCTTTCACCTATGAGTTACAGTTATAAAACTCATAAAACACCTCCTATCATTAGTGATAAAACAGACTATCCTATGATATTACCAGATGATGAATTATTTGAAAAGACTTTAGTAGCGCCTGAACAATCTGACACATTTAAATTTCCTCCATTAGAGAAAAGCATTGTAGAAGAAAGCAAAGATGATGAAAAGAGTCCATCTTTTTCCAAGATGATTGAAAATGAAAAAAAAAATCCACAGATTAGTAACTCAGATAAAAGCCAAACAGATCAAATGGGTAAATCTTCAAGTGAAGCTAAAACAAACAATGATGAGAAAAATGAGACGGCCAAAGAAAGAAAAAAAATGAAAAAAAATAAAAACGATGGTAAAAATGAAAAAAACGAAACAAAAAAAGAAGAAAAGAAAGATAAAAAATTTATGAGTCGCAATGTCATAGTAATAGCTCCATGTATTTGTGTCTTTGTTTTGGTAGCTTGTGGAATATGTGTTGCAATTCCTCTGGTAATCACTCTTAATAATCCAAGTAAAAATTTTAATAATTTTGAAAGTTTGTCAAATTTTTGTTTCGGTTATTAACTAATTTTAAGTTATTTTTTTGAAAAGCTTTAGTACAATAAATTATACAGCTAGCAGATATACTTAAATAGTCAGTAATTAAATAAAATAAATTGGGCAAAATTAAATCAAATATACGTCACTAAATAAATAAAAATTTTATTAATTTAATTATTGAAATTAATTGAATTGTTTTTATTATGAAATTATTAAGAATATAAATTTGAAAAAAAAATTATAATAGTTAAATTTATGGCATTTATTGAATAATCAAAATTAAAATAAAAATTTTGTTCAATTAAGGGGTGTCAAAATGTGTTGAACAAACTTAAAAGGTATTAAAAAATATGAAAGGATAATGGGATAAGGCTGAAATTTTAGACACATGTTAACAAGCTTTTATTGTTAATTTTTTTTGGTTTAGGTTTCGACTTGTGTATACTTGGAATTTTCTCTGGCCAAAAACGTACCTGCTACTCTATTCTTAGCGCAATGTCCTATACTAATTTTTTTTTGGAAAAGCAAACCAAATAATCATAGTTTAGACTGTTCTAGCTCTCTAACGATATTTAAATAATAATTTTATCATTTTTCGTTCATAAGATATGCTCAAAAAACCGTCAAAAAAAGCCCATTTTTAAGAATTCTAAAAGATTCATATTCGTAAAAAAGTGTTTTTTTATCGATTGCTTTTGATAGAAAAATTCGATTTTCACAAAATTTTGTACAAATGTACATGAATATAAGGAAATTGTGCCCTTATAATATTAAGGTGATTCGAGGTTCCATTCGACTTCTAGGATACAAGTTTTAATAAAAAAGTATATAAAGATCTGGTTGAAAATTCTTTATGATAACATAAATGAAAAAGGATGACTTTATGATTTTTTTAAAGCTTAAAGGACGAGCTTTCAAAAGCTGTCTTGGTCGATTTTGATTTTTGAGAAAATTAAAACTACACTTAAATAAAAAAAATTTATTTATGGCAATATTCCCCGTTCTTGATTTGTCACTTCTTGTTAATTAATAATTGCAAAACTTAAGAAATCGAGGTTCTTAATTCATCAATTATTCAAACAATTTTGGTAACTATTGATTCGACAACGACAACGACAACGAATAGTATCAATTCGACTCAAACCATTACGACTACAATTCCATTTTTAACGACACAGGAGAACTCGGAAACGACAACGAATGCAATAGACGATAAATTAAATGAAAAACAAAGAAATATTAATTCAAATTAATAATTCAAATTCACATCATTCAACTAAAACTTATGTTGTGTTTTTAAAAATAAATTCCTTAATTTAAACATTGATAATATTAAAGCTAATAATAAAGAAATAACTAGTAAAACTAAAAATTGTATATCTAAATTATTGTTTAAAAGTCTCAAGCCAAGTCCAAGTCCGGACTTTAATATTAGTTTTTTATTTTTAAAAGTCCAAGATTTTCTTTTTCTTACAATAAAAAGTTTTTTTCTATTTAGTTCCTGATTAAATCCTTTTACTAACCAATAAAGTTGTGTCTTCAATGAATAGGTATAGGTTAATCTTGACCTATGTGGTCGGTTGATATATCCAGATTTAGAAAAAAGCCGTTCAACTGGTCCTGAAGAAGAATTTTTGTGCAAGCGTTGCTAATGTTGGAATAAAAAACCTTTAAGAAAAACACTGCAAAAAAGTGAAACATACTTAGTTGCACCTTTTTTACTTTAAAAAAAAATTTACTTTCTTTTTATTAAGGTAATAAAAACAATGATCAATTAAAATCTAATTGATGCTTTATTTTATGTCTTTTTCTAAAATAACAAAAAAATTCTCCATAAAAAAGTTAAATGTATTTAGTCCAGGTGATATCGGTGACTATATATCCTTATTTTAAAATTCAGCCTTGCTTGAGCTTCATCTTTGGACAGCAATAATTTCTGACAATTAAACTATTCCATATTTTTTAAAATAAAACAAAATATTAAGAAAATATTATTGAAAAGGCTAGCCTTGTTAGTAAGGTTACATTAAAAATACATTTATTTAAAATGAATCGAAAAAAGTCTTTTTGATATAAAGAAATAAAAAATTTCTTATTTGTTTTTTTTTTTCATTGTAAATTAATTATTATTTAATTCATTTAGAAGATTTTTTGTTTATCAAACATTTTTGTTTATTCTTGTAGAATTTTAGCCTACAGCTTAAGCAAATTTTCAATGATCAACAAAACGTCGACTATAACTTTTAACATTATTAAAAAAGAATGTGGGATTAAATACTAAAAAGAAAACAAACTTAATATTTGCACATAACTTATAGTAGACAGTGAGATTTGGATTAACTGAAAACTCTGTAAAATTAGTTTTTTATTTTTCAATAAATATTCATTCATCTAAATTCAAAATTAAAAAAAAGAATGCAATTATTAATAATTAGGTTCATTTTAAATATTTTATTTCTAATAATACCAATAATGACTCAATTAAATTTTAAAATAACAACAACTTGGAATAATCAATCTATAAACCATGAACCGGTTAACTTTTCTTTGGATTCAGATGACTCAAATCTCTTAATTAAAATAGATGGCCCTTTCTTCAATGATCCTCCCAAACCTTCTCAAAACGTTGGAGAATTTTTTAATCTATGGGACTACGAAGTGACCGAAGTGTTTTTCCTTAACGAGGAAGGAAAATATTTAGAATTAGAATTTAGCCCACATGGACATTTTATTTCTCTGTTGCTTAAAGGACCGCAAGATGTAGTCAGAAAGGGTCTTATTTTTGATTATAAATCTGAGATTTCAGAAAATCGATGGCAAGGAAATGCAAAAATACCGGAAGCATATTTTCCTAGCAACATTACTAAATTCAATGCATATGCTATTCATGGATCTGGTGAAAACCGAGTGTATGAGAGTTTGTTTCCAACACCTTATGGAAAATATGAAAATCCAAATTTGTAAATATCTTAAAAAAGAATTTTTTTAAATAGTTGAATTTTTTTTTTTTAGTCATCGGCTTGAATATTTTAGACAAATTGATCTCAAGAATTTGCTACCTCAAAATTATAACCGCTTAAATGATAGTGAATTATGGACTGGTGATCAAAATGAATCAGAAAAATAATTGATACTCAAATTTTTTCTAAATTAATATTTTTTCAATAATTTTTGGCTATAAAAGTTTTTTTCTAAAAAAAAATAAATAAAATTTCAATATTTTTAAAAAAATTGGCTCAAATTTTTCATTTTTATGACCTTTAAATTAAGAAATGAAAAAAATGTAGAAAAAATGTGACCCTATTAAATATTTTCCATAGAAACAACATTAAAAAAATTGAAGATATTTTTGCATCGGATTTATTTATAATTAATTTAAAATTCAAGTCCATTTTACAAGGATTTAATTTATTCAAAGAAACAACAATTTTTTTAAAGTAAAAAATTGAAAAAATGGATTCGGTTGTTATCGATTCTTATTCAACCAATACTCAATCGGATCAATCATTGGAACAATCTAACTCATTGAATTTGATTATAAAGAAATTGGGCCATGAATTAGACGAAATTCGTGTGAGATCTTTGGACAATTTGATATCAAAATTGGAATCGCATGTAGTCTCCGAAGAAGATTTGAGCCAACACAAACAACTTTTCATTAAACTTTTTGATCTATTCAATTTTGAAGAATTCACTCAACATGAAAAAGCTTTGAATTTACTTATTCAATTAGTCGAAAAATCAAGATCAGCTACAAAGAATATTTATGAGATAAATGGATTAAATTTTTTGAATTCTCTTAAAAAAGAATATTCAGATAATCAATCTTTAAAACTAAAGATCGAAGAACTTTTGGATTTAATTGGAAATTCAAGTCTAGAATCTAGTAAAATTTTGACTTCATCCATGTCACATGGCAATTCATTTAATTCAAATGATTTGGACACTCATTTGAGGCAACTTCAAGCTCAAATGAATCATAATTATGACTCTTCATCTCATGAACAACCTTCTAGTGCCAGATCATGTAATAAATTCGATGCATCAAAAAATTTTTCACAAAAAAATACTTCAAATAATTCCATTAATGAGCATTTTTATACTAAGGTATGTTTTTAAATTTAAATTATTAACTGAAAAATCGAGTAAAAAATATTAATGAATTTCAATTAAATATTATATTTTATGTTTTTTTTTATTCAGTTTAGTATTCTATATTGTTTTTAAATTTAAAGTTTACAGTTCTGAAAAAGCATGACTTAGATCAAATTTATTCAAAAACTAATCAAATAGTAGATTAAAAATTAGATTTAATCAAAAAAAGTTGATTATAGAAGAATATCTTCAGAAGAATATTTTTAAAAATAATGATTTTTAAAAATTTTACAAAAATCATTTGAAATTAAATTTTAAAAAGAATATTTTTTATTTATAAAACTAAATTTGAATTCAATAGTTTTATATTTGTTTAAAAAATAAAGCTGTTAATTATTAATTGAACTTTAATCTTCAATGATGGGTAGTCAATAAGAAAGATTAAAGTTTATTTTTTTATTTTTTCAAGAACAAATTAATGCTAAATTCGGATTCTGATCAAATTTCACAAAATATGACTCATTCATCGGTTTTTTCTTCACGATCACGAATAAATCAGCAAAGTATTAGCATCAATTCAAATGCTTTGAGCATAAACACTCGCAACCTTTTCCAAACGCACTATGAACACAAAGAAAACTGTGATAAAAGTACATTCTATTGGCTTCCATTAACCCAAATGGATATTCAATTTTTAAAAACAGCTGAAAAGTAATTTAAAAAATTTAACCAATTTTGACTAAAAACATTATTTTTAGTTCGTTGAAAAGCAATGATCCAAAGAAAATAAAAAGCTATTGTACCTTTCTCCAAACCATTGTCTTTAATGATTTTCCAGCTGAAGTATTCTTACAGCGATCAACCATTCTGAAAATTTTGATTGATCTGACTGTAAAATTTACCAATAATCAAGAATCAGATGAAGAAATATCACTTTTAAAATGCTTATTAGTTTGTTTTAATTATTATCTAGGCAAATTAATAAAGCGTATAAGATATGTTAAAGACCCATCGACATTTTGCTTTAAAGATTTCTATTCTAATGGCTATGACTACTTTTCCAAGTCAATAATTTTGAACTATGGCAAAAAACAAGACTCAGCTAGATCTATAAATAGTAACACAAGTTTGTACTCAGTCGAATCAGACACCTCAAGTACTATTTCGAGCATTAAATCTTCAGCAAAATCGTCAAATCAATCAACTGCAACTATTAAATCAAAAAATAATTCAAAATTTAAATCATCAATTTCTCAGCCAAGTTTAAAAAAGAATCAAAGTGTAAAATCATCAAAAAATGACAGTACACGATTTAGCCTTGATGAATCTAAAAGTCTACAATTTGAGGAAGAATTTCAGGATATACAGCAATCAATAGAATCTTTTCTTGCTGAAACAAATAACGAAAACTATGAGACTGACATGAATAATATGTCGACAATCCGAAAAGAACAAGAATGGCCTCTGTATTCATTTTGCTTTCGACTCATTGACACTTTGTTGGACAATTTAAATCTAATATTGGTCAAGAATAACAATAAAAATAACAATCAAGTATTAGACACTTGTTTGCTACCACTGATATGTGAGACTCTAAATGGAAGTATTGAAATACTAAATGAAACTAAATCTGAGTGGACGAGCCTTAATGTCAATGAAACCTTGGCAAATTTATTCAGAAAAATTAATTTCAACATTAGATTTTTGATAAATAAAATTGAAACTATTTCAAATGAATCCTATCTAAGCATAAAAAATAGAACAATATATATATTTTTGGTCAATTGTCTAGCAAAATTTATTAATCTTATTTATTCATCTGAAGAGGTAAATTGATTTTATTAATTTGAATTTAGAATTTAAAAGAATTTATTTTAGACAAGTATTCTTATCCCTGGTGAACTTTGTGAAACAATATTCATAATTCTGAACGACATTTGTTTGCTTGATTCATTTAAATCACTTTCATTTATATTTCCAACTTTATTGATCAATTTGGATAAGAATTTGTATGACATTTTTATAATGTCTAACGAAATATGTGACTCAATGAAATGTGCATGTGAATTTTTGCAAAATTTCACTCACAGATCAAAACAGGATCTTATAAATTTGGCAAAAAAGTCTTTAAATTTTATGGACTATCATGTCTGTGTAGAGCTAGCTCGAAAAATTATTGAATTCGCATCAACAACGTAAGTTAAAAGCTTATAAAGCTTATAATATATCAATTATATAACTTTACTATAAAAATTGTCTCTTCAAGTGGATATAAGTGAATATTATTCAAAGTATAAGAAATTAAATAAAATGAAGAATTATTTATTGAAAAAAAAAATATAAAATTAGAGTTTTTAGTTGGTATGCTTTAAAACCTATACCCGTCTAGATTGAGAAAAAACAACACCGGGTGTAAATCACAGAAATTATTATAAAAAGCCAATTTTTTTTAGCACATTTACTTTTGCTTACCTGAATTTTATTATAAAATCTTTTTTGTTGTAAAAAATAAATCATCATCATATTAAAATTTTAAATGAAAAAAAAATACTCCAATACATCCAAAAACACCCTTGTAATTTTCGTGATACACCTAAAAACCAATAATATTTTCTTAAAGAGCATAAAAATATATATAGAAAATGTAGTTAATATTATTAAAATAATACGATTTTTCTATGAAAAATTGAAAAATAACTTTAATACAAACAGCTAAAGAACCTTATTTTAGTAATTATTAGTCCACATAATTTGTGATCTAAGTGAACATGTTTGAAAAAGTTAAATGCTTTTAGAAAAAATTACACAGATCGGAGCTGAATGAAATAAAAATACTAATGAAGGCCAGAATTTGAAGGTTTTGATATTTTATTTATTTTTTTAAAATGTTCACATTTACACATTTTTACTAATGTTGACTAATAATTACTTAAATAAGGTTCTTTCTTGACAGGTGTAGGTTTTAAAGCAAACCTTTTTAGTTATATTATTTTCATAAATAAAAAAAAATTTTAATTTTTATGAATATTTCAGTTTTGTACTTTTACACTTGATTTAGTTTATTTTGAATTTTTAAAATTAACCAAAGAATTGATTCAAACCTACCGTGTTTTGTCCAAATGACGAGTGCATTTTGTAAATTAATTGATTTTTTTATTTATAACAGTTTTATCTTGAAAATTTTGAACTTTTAAAACTAAAATTAGATAAAGCTAATGAAATGAATTTTTTTTTAAATTAGTTTAATACAAATTTGATTTTTTTTTATTTTTTTATAATTTTTAAAAAATATTGAATAAAAAATTACTTTAAGAGACGTAATTTTAAAATTTAAACGATTTAAACGAATTTAAAAATTTTAAATAAATTTTTTAGATTGAGTGTGGAAAAAGAAGCAGAAACGTTCAAATCAGACATTGAATATTTGGTAACAGGATGTATGATGAGCAAAAATGAATTGATTCGTATCGAAACATATTCAACTATTTATAGAATAATTAATGTATGTTTTTAATTTTGTTCACTCCTTGTTAAAAAAACAAAAATAAAAAAATTTTATTAAAAAGGATTCAATAAATATTCAAGTTGCCACAGAAATAAATTCAAAACGATACAAAAATATTAGCTTTTTACTGCTTAACAAAGTATTTTATCAGTACATTACATTTGGCTTGTTTGACAAGTGTAGTCAAGTAAAAAAATCATGTGAAAAAATTCTTTTGCACTTACTCCAATGTGAATTGCTGGTTCCCGAAAGTTTCCGATTAAAACTTACACAGTTAATTGTAATTTATATGCCATATATTCAAGTAAATCTTAGCTTGATCTATTAAATTTGATTTATAGTTTTCTGTTTAGTCTTTGGCTAGTCAAATTGAAACATTGGGTCAATGTATACTAAAAATGTCTGATGATTTGCTTACTCCAACCATTAATTCAAGCCAAAGTAACCAAACAGAAGAATCTCTCAAGCTATTTTTGAGTCCTGCAATTGAAAGACTTAGATGCTCAATGCGATATTTGTTTTCAAAAGATAAAAAGTAAATGTTCATTTTGATTGATTTATAGAAAATTATTGATAATTATCCAAATTGCTAAAACCAAATTTAACACATTTAAAGATACAAATTTATTTTTATTTTGATTTTTAAAAACTTATCCTTAATGCTTATTTGTGTTCATTTTTATCCTTGGATTTTTGAAATCTCTACACTCTTAGTAGAGCTTAACTAACCTCATAAATTCAAAAGTCTAAAAATATACGGTATCTATTCAGTTTCTTTATGCTTATCACAATTAAAAATCCTATAGATTTTACTTGTTAAAATAGGTGATCTATAGAATTATTTTTTGAAAAGTCAACAATTTTTTTTTTCAAAAAGCATTTCTATTTTTTAGGAGTTTTTTATTTTTTTCCAAAAAAACAAAGCGTTAATTTAGATTTGTGCTTTTTGTAGAACCATTTCCAATTCATCTCATTTATAGTTTAATAAAATTTTAAATGATTTGTGAATTAACTTCCGAAAATGACAAAAATTTAGTTCAAATTTAAAATTTAATTTCTCGGATTTCTCTTGGCACAATTCAATTTTTATTTTCATTGCTCATTTTCAAAATAATTCAAAAACTTTTTAATTAACTATCAATTAACTTAAATTTTTAAAGCGTTTTTTTTTCAAATTTTTTTGATTTATCAATTAAAGATACTAAAATCAAAAATATCGAATCTTTTGAAAAACACAAATTTTATGACTCAACATAAAAATAAGCTATTTATTTAATTTCAAACAGCTAATTTTCTCAATTTAAGCCTTAGAAAAAAAGGCTATCTTCAAACAATTGGTTTTTTGACCAAGTATCACCGCATGAACCATGTAGATGGCCTTGACGAAGCTTTGCCTGATTCATCAATAAGCCTGTCTTTCAATCTTGGTGATTTTTATCAACGATTTCTTCCAGACAAATACTGTGACATAGCAGTTCGTCTTCGAAGAAAAAACCGTGTCTTCATCACAACCAATAATGATTCGAATGGTTCAGTCTTTCAAACAGATAACTTGTTAAAAATCTACAATATTTTCACAGCTGAAAGTGTAGATCAGGATGTAAGACAAAATGCGGGAGAGCAGTTAGCAATAATGATCTCAACTGGCGATCCTCGTCTTCACAAAGCCTTTATCAATCTAGACGGTGTCAATTACTGCATTAGAATGTTAAAAAATTCAATAGTTCAGCTAGCTAAACAAAAACAGCATCTTTTTCTCAGCAATATCCGCTACGATACATTAGATAAAATCCACTCATCCTATATCAGCTGTTTGTGCAATGTTTTCTATTGGAATAAAGAAATACGACAACATTATCTTTTTGACATTGAATTTTATCGTCTAATAATCAAATCGTTGCTCATTTGCTTAAAAATAGATTTCAAATTAAACCAAGATAAAGACATTTCACTGAACAGTGATCCTGTCTCAGATCCAACCATTTACTCTAACATACAAGAAGATCTAACAATTATTCTATTTATGTTCTTGTTCAATCAAGTTTCATGCTTGGATTACTATCACCAGAGTACAGATGTTAGTCAAAGATTTGACCTAAGTCTGAATTTAAAGGAACACTTGGTCATTCCTTTTAATATGAGCAAATCAGATCAATTCGAAATAAAAAATCTCGAAAGAGAACAATTCAAAACTTTTGAGCTTACATTTCGCTTAGAGACTTTGATAAGACAGAAATTGGATAGCTATAATCAAGAAAAAACTCTAAATTTACAAAGTGATTCAAGCATAGATTTGATTAAAATACTTAATCGAAAATTGAGACTTTATTGGAATTTTAGATGGCATGGTGGTTCTCTATTAAAATTAAACAATGATTTAATCAATAATCAAAATTTAATATCAGAAAATTCAAATTTAAATCAAATTTTTAACGAAAAATTAATAATGAATAATGTTGACAAATTTCTTGTCAAATATTCTGCACCTTTTTGCATTTACCGTCAATTTTGTAGTAAAATAAATTCATGTTCCACTCATTCTGACGCTCTTGGCTTGTTTGATCTAATCGATGTAGTGGTCAGTTTTACCAATCAGCAGGAGGATGCAGATCTTGAATTGGAAGACGAATATGAAAAAGATTTTTATTTTAAAAATAGTCTAGGCTATTTTTTTGGTAGATTTAGTGGTGAATGGCATTTGTCGTTGAGTAGATTTGCAAGCATTCTTCCTTCGGCCAAATCCAAAATGGATCAGCTGCTATTCTCGAGTTCATTTAGAACAATTGGCAAAATGCTCAGATTACAAGCAAAATATTTTGACTCATTTTCTTGTTCTCAATACTCGAACACCCAGAATTTAGATGCATGGTTATTTAACATTTTGTACACAAATTCAAGTCCTCTATTAATAATGATAAAAAATTTTTTGACCGATTATGAATCGGATGAGACTAGAATAAAGTAAGTCAAAATTTAAAAAAAAAAAAATTATTGTATTAAAATTTTTAATTTCAATTAAGCTCTCATTTGAGTCCTTTATGTGATTTAGTCCAAGTTTTCTTTGATCGACTAGCTAATTCTCCAGCAAAATTAATCGATCTCATTAAAATTCCATCTTTTGAATTGCTCAAAATTTGCATTCAACAAATGCAAGCTTGTGAGGTGGAAAAATTTCGCAATCTAAACAAATTAGCCATAGTCATAAATCTAATTGGATCCTTGTTAAGAGTAACTTTGAATCAAGGCGAAAATCAAAGTATCAATGAAGCTAATAATAAGCTTTTTTTGCAACTGATCAAAAGTTTGGTTCAAATTATAAACATATTCAATATTGGAAGAGGTGGCTTGTCTTTGTCATTTATGGGAAATTTTATTACAAAGTCTGCTCATGTATCTTTACTACAATTAGTAAAAAGTTGCTTAAATACACACGATACATTGCAAAAAACGGTGAGTATAATGAAATTTTATTTTTTATCTTTTGAATTTTAAAAATTTAATAAAACATTCAGAAAAAAATTAAATTTAAACAACTTTTTTTCTAAATGTATTCAACATGCTCTGTAAAATATATCAGCAAAAAATGTTGTTGATAGCCTCTAATAGCTGATAATAGCCTTTCAGGTCACCGAAAGGGAAACTATTCATTATAATTAATTTTTACATTGGAAATTTGCTACTCAAGAAGTTTACTTGTAGCTAGTACATTTTAACGACCAAATTTAAGACTTATAGAAAAAAAATCTTTTTCATATTCTTCTTGCGTTTTAAAATTTAAAAACAGAAAATTTATTGATAAGAATTTTTTTTAAGGAAATTGTTCGAACAGTATTGGGACTAAAAGATGAAAAGAATAATTTGAACGGCTCATCTTGGTTAATACCATTAATTCTGCATCGCGAACCTCAAATCAGATCCATAAGCTTTTGTCTTTTGTCAATTTTAACTAGCGAGCAATTTGGAAGAAGAAAATTAATGACTGATAAAACATCAATTTGGTCAATAGGCTTTAATGTCCTACTAAATCAATACGAGTCAAGCACAGTTAGAACCCAGGCTTGTGCTTTTTTAATCAACTTAACTCAATGTATAAATCCTGAGCCGGATAAAAAATCAACTGAATCATACACAATTACTGTTGCTGAATTAAAAAGCCTATTAGATGAAATAAATTTCTATAGAAAAATAGCCTATATTCTTAGCACTTTTTATCCATTTGAAACATATTCATTCAGTGATCTATTAGAACAAAATCGTCAATCAAGTAAGACTTTTTTATTAATATTTGATTCTAATTAACAAATTAAATTTGTAAATTATATTTTTTTATCATCATAAAAAGTGTTTTATTCAGCGCTAAAACTGAAGATTTTTGACTAGAGGGTCTTGAAGTGAAATGTGTTTTTTTGATTTAAAATGAAACTTAATTCCACTTAAAATACTTGAAAAATATATCATTAAATAGAAAATTTTGCGCTCTTTAAAAATATTTATGTATACAGTATAACATAAATAAGTTGAAAACTCATCTCAAAAATTTCAAAAACCTAAACCACTGTTTTCAAAAACTATCAAGCTTCAAGACCTTCTAGTCAAAAATCTTTGTGTTGTCGTTTTGCTATGCGCGAACCTTTGCTAGATAAAATCAAAATTATTATTTTATTTAAATTTGAATTAAGAGATTTGAAAAGCCTTAAAAATCAAATATTTTTACCGTACTAAAATCAAAAGTAAAAAGTAGCAAAAATATTTTTTATTCTAAAAGAACAAAAAAATTCTTATTTTGGCAGGTTTCTTGACCTAGGCGCATGATTTGAAACAATTTCTGCTATTTTGATTGAAGATGTAGTTGGCTGAGTTCGTTGAGGAATTGTATTATTTCACTCTTAGTGTTTTTCTAAATGATTGATATTTTGACTTTCATTTTTTGATTCATTAGAGAAAGTTTTTCCAAAATTAATACTCTAAAGAACAGGTTTGCAACTAGAAAGCTCGGTTGATTTCTCATTGAAATTTCAAATAAAGGACAAATTAAATATTTTCTTTAAAAATTCACTCATTTTCTAAAAAATTACAATCAAGATTTTTAGCTAATAGAAGCCATTTTTTTAAAATTTTATTTACATATGATAAAATTCAAGTTTCAATTTTTTAAAAAGGGATCTAAAAACCCTTCGGACGTGCTAGTGTTAACCTGTAGAAGTTCTTTTCTCTTTGGCCATCTTTGCACCTTTACTTCTGTCTAGCTTAGCATTTGATTTAATGCTTTAATCTGTTCCTTGAAATTGACATAAGTACCAATCACATGTTTACATAAAATTCTTGTCCCAGTCTGGGCATGAACACGAACTTAGCTATCATTGACTTGTTTTCAATGAATTCAACTCTTTTTCTGTCTTTTTTTTTCCAAAAATTCTTTTATTTGGAATTTCAATGAAAATATTCACAAGGAAAAAAACTCATTTTTTAAAAATCTAAATAAATCGATTGATCAAAGACTTTTTTTTGAATTTTTAATTATTTAATTAAAAAAAATAAATAACTTTAATAATAATAATAATAATTAATATTCTACGGTCAAGTTTAGTTTAACTAAACTGACTTTAGAAGAAATTATTTATTAAAATTTTTATATTTTAAGATAAAAACTCAGAAGCTTTGGAAATAAGTATTTGCAGTCCGTTGCTAGTTAGCAGCATTTGCCAATTGTTATATAATTTAAACATTTTATTTGGAAAAGAGTCAATTCAATTAGTAAATAAGCATAGCATTATAAAACTTTTAATCAGCTACGTAAAACCTCTTCATTTGCTTTCTTCATGTCGTAGCAAAAAAGAAATTCGTCTGAGTGAAGACCTAATTTACATGTTGCAAATTATTAGCAAATTTTTGAATTTATGCTGTCAACTGGACCAAAATTGCATTTTAATGTTTTTAAATGACAATCAGCATCCAACTAACAATCGATTTAATCTAGTATTTGATTTAATTGAATGTTTGACAATTAATTCATTGGACAAGTTCAAATTAAAACCATTTTTTAGTGCTTTATTTGATCTTTTGTCAACTTTTTTGAATTTGAATGATGATAGATCAACTGTCGAAATGTGTTTAATAGTAATATCAAAATGTTGGCAAATACTTACAGGCTATATACTGAACGACCTTTTATGCGATCCTTCTACTGATGTAATTACTCTGAATCTAATAGAAAATGCCCTTAAATTCTACTCGATTTATCTAGCTAAACTTACTCAATTAGTCAATTCAAGTAGTTCGAATAATCTTAAAATTTTGTTCGATAATATTTTATATCTATTCGATTATTCAAATTCTAAATCTGATGGAGAAGTTGAGCCTGCCAATTCAATCGGTGCTCAACTGGCAAAAAAGCTTATAAAAAAATTCGATGAATTTTTCATGGTCGAAAACGCTGCCCACAACATGAAGGTTATCATTTGTAATATTCTGAAGGGTTTATTTGTCTTAAGCAATACATCTAAAAAAATTGCAATCGAAGGTATTTTTTTTCAATCTAAATCTTTTTATTTTAGAAATTTATTTTGTTTTAGTTGGCTTTATTGAAACCATTATTGAGCATCTGAAATACACTCATTCAAAACTAAATCTAAAATCTCTCAGTTTGACCAAAATTTCATTAAAAGAAAATCCATTGGTGTTTGATATACAGCAATGCCTTTTGGTATTAAAATATTTGATGAGCAACAATTTGGAAATAAAAGAGTCTCTAACTAAAATAGGATTACATTCTTTAATTCATTCAATATGGTGTTGGTCATTGCAGGATCAAAATTTGCTTAAGACTTCTTTGTCTACTCTTTGCACATTGACTGCCAATAACAAACTGGGTATCAATGCAATGAGTCAGTCTAGCATATCAGCATCTACCTCAAACGCAAATTCTTTCAATGCTTCGTCTAACTCCTTATCGAGTCAATCGAGCTCTTCCTCCTTAAATCTTTTATCAACTATAATTAAATCACTTCAAAAATCGTTTATCAATCAACAATTGAAATCAAGTTTTATCATACAAAAATATGCTTTCAGTATTCTTACAAATTGTGCACAGTCAAACGAGTGTAAAAATTTAATTTGGAAATCAAATTTGATACAAGACTTTACGCAAATCGATTTTCAATTAATTAAGTTGAATTCGATTAAGTTTAATTTTAAGCTGGAAAAGCTTTGGCTTTATTTTTTAGTAAGTTTGTCATTTAGTCAAGATGGCCAGCAGTTTTTTATCAAAGTAGACACTAATTTGTTGGCTATTGTAATAAAATTTTTGGATCCGATGCTCTTTTGTCAACAGAATGATTTTCAGCAGCAGCAAATTTTCTTAATTCAGTATTTGGCTTTGTTGATCTTAAGAAATTTGTCATTCAATCAAGCCAACAAGTCAAAGCTTGTTTCCAATTGTAAGTTTTTAACCATTTTTAAATTGAAATTCAAACTTGAAGGCCAAGGAAACTGGCTGATCAAATTTTGCACAAATAAAACAAACTAAACAGAAAATTTAGCTTAAAAAATCTATTTCAATTTTTTTAGATTTGTTTGTTGCTAGTAAAAGCATGGTTAATTTTAATTTTTTTTAGTACCGAGCTAATACTCCTTCAGATTATAAAAATAAAATTAAAAATCAAATTAAAATATGATATCTATTATTTAAAAAAGTAAAAAATGGAAAAGTATTAAAAAAGATAAAATCAAAAAGAGAGTAACAGAATTTACAAGCTTAAATATCTGATGGCTCAGGAAAAAAGGAGGTAATAGTGAGGTAGCAATTACACAATTGGATATTCAATATAATTACTTGATTACTTTGATAATTTGAAATAAATTGGTTTAATTTAGGTCAATAATATAAAATTTTTAAAATTTTTAAATTAAATAAAAGCTTCAATTCATTTTAATTGTACCTTAATCATGGAGAACTGCGAATAGCATCACGATACATAAAAATCCTCCCTAACAGAGGATTCTAACATCCAAAAAATTGTAGAATTTTTTATAATAAAAAAAGGGTGCTCCTTATTTTTTAAGATTTTTAAAGCTTTTGGCAAGGTTTAGTGTAAAGATTCGTGAAGGTTTAATTTTTAAACTAATAAAGATGTACATCCCTTCTTATTTAATTAATTGGATAAAATCTTTCCTTAATAATAGAATATTTAAAATAAGTATAAAGATGAATAAAAAAGAAGTAGATCTAATAATGAACAGTTCCTTCTTGTAACTGATGATCTTTTCACTTTTTTCATCTATAAAAATATTGGAAATTTAAGATGAATAAGTATCTAGAGAAAATACCGGAATGTATGGAAATATTTGGAATTATTGGATCTAATTTGATTTTACTTTTCCTTGTCTTGTTTCTCTTGAAACTTATGTCAAAAGATTAGAAGTAATTCAATATTCAGCTGTTTGTTCTATTCTAAAACTAAAATTTGATAATCATTTTAGTATTTTAAATCACGAGGCCTTTAATAAACTTAAACTACTGGGAGTCTCGAATCGATTTTATGAATTGAGTAAAAGATATGTCAGGACAGAACTGAGTGATTCTGACCCCAATTTGTAATTTCTAACTAACTATATCTTCTTTTGCCTTTAGTCATCAATTATATATTATATATATACACATGTATCCTGTTACTCTCCATTTCATTTTATCTATTTTTATTATTTGTTTTAATTATTTTATTTTTACTTAGCTATTTTTTAACTTTATTTAAATTTTGATTTTTAACTCTTAAGAAGCATTTTCTAACAAGTTTTCATTCAACTAATTTTTATTTTCCAGCTATTTTTTTAATTTTAAATTCAAACAAGTTAATTGAGCATATAACTGGATTACTAAAACGAATAAATTTTCGAATAAAAATTTATTTTTATTTCTTAGTTGTTATTAACAAAAGCAAAGATTTCAGAAAATTTCTAAAACCAAGCTTTGAATATAGAAATAAATCAAAAAATTGTTTCTTAGTATATTTTTAAATTCTTTCCAAACTTTAAATTAATTTAAAGCTTGTGCAAAAGTCTA
>PJRA01000509.1:1222294-1307905 GCA_016987375.1 Brachionus koreanus | reverse complement strand
AAATTTTATAATTTTCAAATTTTACGTTGAATATGTTAAGACGACTATTTAATTTAAAATTGAATATATTTATTTTTAAATTAAATTTAAATTATAATTTCTTTTATTCTCATATTTTTTAATTCTTCATTTTTTTAAAATTAAATTAACATTAATTTTTTTAAATTAATAGCCGATTATGTGAATACAATCATTGAATATTTGAACAGAAATAAAAGTGAAAAATTTCATCTACTGTCACTCTCAGCTCTGGACTCTTTGTTGTACGACTTTCAAAAGTCCAAGGTGATCTTAAAAAATTTTAATTGTCTCAAATATTTGGTTGAGTTGCATGAACACTATCAACTTGAACAAAATCGCACACAAACTCAAAACAAAATACTTCAAACTATAAATAATTTGATAAAAATTTTAAACGAATAAACGATTTTTTTATTATTAATAGATTATTTAAATGTTTTACTAAATAAATTTTTTTATAAAAATATTTCGGCAAACAATTCTAATAAATTAATAAATAGCCACCATATTGTACTTTCTTTTTCATCATTATCATTACTTTTTTCATTCAAATTGTCATCTTCTTCTTCCAACGGGTCTGTCTCTTCACCTTCAGAGTACTGTTTAAGCGTGTATTTACAACTAGAATAGTATGGATGAGCGTAGACTGCTGCGTATATTGGACGCCTAAGGTCATCATCTATAAAAATTTCATCAATACCACATGTTGTTGATTGTAGGTCGTAGTTAGTATAATTAACTAACTGGTATCGATCCGATATATATAAATCACAATCACCAAATAAACTCTCTAGTTCCAGACGAAAATTTGTTTTTTGTGAATATTTGTAATAAAAAAAATTTCCGCTCTCTAACTCTCCGATTTCGCTAGAAATAAGTTTGATGCATGTGGCTGAATGAATACTGCCAAACGCTAGTATTATTATACCAATTAACATTATTTTTGAAAAATATTTCAGAAAAAAATGTTGTTGAAATAAATAAGAATTACATAATTTAATGCAATCTATGAATAAATTTTAAAAAATAAAAGAATATTTGAAATAAATTTTGTTAATTTTTTGTTAGAAATTCCTAGATTGAAAAGTTTAGATAAAAAAAAGTAAATTTATAGCAAGATTTTTGCTCTTTACTCGGAGTAAAAACAACAAAATCATGTTTATAAAGCGAATTTTTCCTCGATTTATTCCACAGTTTAATACAGTACGTGACTCATCAAGATCAACCAATGTCCCGCTTGAGGATTTGGACTTGGAATTCAAAGGCTTGGAGAGTGTTGTAAAAAATCCTTTAACGAAAACCAATGGACCGGATCCAATATATTTAAAATTAAGAGATGACATGTATAATATATTTTATCATGATAAGAAATTTAATTTTAAATTGGGTGGCGCATTGCCAGAATTAAGACTGGCTTATGAAACTTGGGGTAATTTAAATAAGGAAAAAGACAATGCCATTTTATTGTTTACTGGTTTATCGGCCAATTCGCATGCCAAGCAAAATGTAAACAATCTAAATCCGGGTTGGTGGGAAGATTTTATTGGCGAAAAAATGGCCATTGATACCGAGAAATTTTTTGTCATTTGCGTAAATCATTTAGGCTCGTGCTTTGGTTCTACCGGTCCATCATCCATTAGTCCAGTGACTAAAGAACCATACGGAACAAATTTTCCTTTGCTTACAGTTCATGACATGGTCAAGGCTCAATTTTTGTTGCTCGACTACTTGGGCATCCAAAAACTACATGCTTCTGTAGGTTCATCACTAGGCGGCATGTGTTCACTTTTATCAGGTCTAAAGTATCCTTCTAGAGTTTCGAAGTAAACAAAATTGAATGCTTAAAATTTTATTTTTTTTTTAATCTTGATTTGTATAGAGTGATAGCTATTTCGACCTGTGCCAGAGCCGAGCCTAGTTCAATAGCAATGAGATATTTGCAGCGTAAAGCTATAATGCTTGATCCACAATGGAACAAGGGCTTTTATTATGACTCTCCAGGGCCGGTAAATGGTCTTAGATTGGCCAGAGAAATTGCGACAGTAACCTATCGGAGTGGACCCGAATGGAAACAGAGATTCGGACGAAAAAAAATAAACAGCATTGATCCAGTCACATTAAATCCTTCATTTGAAATAGAAAACTATCTTAACTATCAAGGAGAAGCTTTTATCACTAAATATGATCCAAATTCTCTGCTATATTTGTCCAAAGCAATGGATCTATTTGATTTGTCTGAGGGATGCGAAAATATGGTTGATGCTTTTCAGCACCTGACATGTCCTGTTTTAATAATGGGATCACAGACAGATATTTTGTTTCCTGTCGAACAACAACGAGATTTATCCAAATGGATCAAACAGTCCGGTAATAGCCAAGTTAGCTATTTTGAAATGGACAGTTTGTATGGTCATGATACGTTTTTGTTGAATTTAAATGATGTTGGCACTGCTTTAAAAGGCTTTTTAGAAACAAAAATGGCAAAATCAGGAGAAATAAGCAAGTCAAAAAGAAAATAAAAAAAAATGTGATTTTAGTAAATAATTTTTTTTTAATAAAAAATTCAATTTCTTGCACCAAATATGGAAGAACCAATTCGAACACTTGAACTTCCCATTACAATCTTTAAAAAAAATTTTTTTAATTTCTTTATTAAATGTTTTCAAAATAGTATTAAAAATTTTACAGCGGTTACGAAGTCGTTTGACATTCCCATGCTGAGTTCAATTTTTTTTTCATCGATTCCTAATTCTTCACTTATTTTATTTTTACATTTGATTAAATTCTTTTAAAAAAAGTTTAATTTTTAAAATTATTTTCTTATTTCTTTTAATAAATAGATAAGTTTTATTTTTTTTAAACATTAATAGCACACAAATATTTGTTTTAGAAGTATTTAGATAATTGAATAAACGAAATTGAAATATTATTTGAAAAAATTTCAAAATCTAAAAATTTTTTCAGTTCTTTAAAGATCTTTAAAGCAAAAAATATTCTTAACATTCTTACTATTTGAATAAATTATGATTTTGATTCAATTTTTTGAAATAGAAAATCTTATCAAAGTTAATTTATAAAATAATAATTTATTTTTATCTAGCGTTCAACAACTTTTTACATACTTGAAAATCTTTATTGATAAAATCATCTGAGACAGATTCATGCAACGATCCTATTGTCATCAAGCCTTTAAGCTTGAGATTTTTGCAATTCTCAAGAATATGTTTATAAAGTTCGATAGCCTGATTTGTGTCCACACCATTCTTTTCTTTCAAAAAATTAAACAAAAAAAATTACTGTCAATGCTGATATTTACGATTTTCTATGCTGGTATTCACTTGAATCATTACATTTAGTTTTTCAAAATAGTTATTTAACTTATTTGCCGAATTTTGAGAGTCAACAGTCTCAATTAAGTAAAGATTCGGAACATCTTTAATATTTAATCAAAATAAATAAATAATAATAAAATAAAATAAATAATAAATAATAATAAAATAAAATAAATAATAAATAATAATAAAATAAATAATTTAATAATAATTAAATAAATAATTTTCTACTAACTAAGTAATTTTTTTATTTTGTTGGACTGTAAATTTCCAATAAAATGCCATTTAATGTCCGGACATTCTGTCTGAATTAATGTATTGTTTGATTTTGTAACAAGCTCATTTATCTTAACATTAATTAGAAAATTTACTCACTTAACAGGTTAAAATTACATAATTTTCACCAAAATGGGTTTGGCCGTGTTTATAAGCCTCAATTATGTCTTCGATTGGCTTGAATTTAGACACTGCCACCAATTGAGGTTTAAAATACTGTAAGCCCTAAATGAAATTAAGATTCTAAATTCTTTATAATGTTTGCACTTGAAATATACTTGGCTTCTTTTTGCTGAGGCTGAATTTATTTTTTCTAAAATTTTTTTCAAATTTACACTTATTTTAGACATAATATTAAAATGATTTTTTCACAAAGTATACAAAGAAAAAATTTTGCTTATTAAATACATTCTTAGTATTAAATAAAACAAAGCTTCAAAAATTAGAATTTAAAAAGTGATTTAAAAGCAATATCATTTGAAATATTTTTATATCATTTAAAAATCTGAGATTTTTTCGTCGACACACCCTTTAAAAATTAATTTTAACATATTCTCGAATTTTAAATAAAAAATTATAAGCATAGAATTCAGGTAAAAATTAATCTATAATAAAGTTTGACAAATAATTGTTTTTTATATTGCTTGGATAGAAAAAGAGAAAATTATTGCTATTCCTCTTTTCAGCTAATATCAATATATAGCCAATCTAATAAGACGATTAAGATTCCTTTTAGCAAAATTGACAGAAGCCTCTGAAAATAAAAATTTAATTTTGGTTAATAGTTAATTTTAAAGTTAATATAATAAAATGAGTTATTACAGCTTGAAGACAACATACTTTTTATTTTATTTTTATTTCAATCTTTGAAGGGATTCAGTCAAAAAATTAATTTTTTTACTCACCTAAAAAAACAATATTTTCTTAGTTTTTTAAGTATGCAGATTAATAATTTAAATTCAGTTCTTTTAAATTGAGTAATTTCACATTTTAATTCCTCTTGACTCTTTACTTTTTTCGTTTCTTGTCGAACAGTGTTTTGAAAGTTAAGGAAAAAAATAGCAAATTTTAGATATTACATGATTGAGACTAGACTTGATCGTTTTAAATTCTTTTATAATAGCAATGATTAAACAGAAGGGCAAAGTTTATTCGAAAATCAATCGAATAAACTAGCTTAAAAACAAGTTATTGATAACTGTGTCAATATTATATCACTTGATTATTTAAAATGAATGATTCAAGATTTACGTAAATCAAATTTTAAAAGAAATAAAGAAAAAGTTATTGAATATATTTATTTTGAAAATAAGGGAACATTAATTTAGAAAATAAAGTATTGAATTGAAGATTCAATGTCTCTATGGAAACATTTAAATTTTGACAACAGTAAAACATTTAAAAGAACATTTCAGGAGTAATATAAAAGTCAAAATAACAAAAAAATGCGTAAAAAATCCTTGTTTTATTTTATTAATTTTCCTTTAAATCTTATGAATTTAAAATGAATAATTAATTAATTAAAAATTAGACACTAAAAATTGTAAAAGCCGATGATTACTAATAATGACATTTAGGATATGATCAATCATAATCAGTTTTATTGTTGTGATGCTTCTGTAGCCGAAGGCGAAGCTGGTAATTTGTTCAAAAAATCATTCATCTGATCACGAACCTCGGCCAAATGAGCTTGTGGTATAGTAATTGATGTTCTGTATCTACTTTGTCTCACCTCGCTTATTTTCAAAAAAACACCACGTGCATTTGAACCTGAATCAAAATAGAATATTTTGTTGTCTGCTTTGACTGACTTTGACTCTGGCAAATCGGGCTGTGGTTGTTCTTGTTCAAAGCCTACACCATATCTTTCGAGCATGTCACTCAAATGATCCTTGAATTCAATAAGACCCTGAGCTGGTATGGCTATAAAAGCTCTTGGGCCTCTTTGAACCACCATGCTTATTCGCAGAAATCTGCCACGCTGATTTTCTTTAAAGTCCAAATAATAACGCTTTCTGTCCTTGGTTATTATTTCGCTCTTGATCAAGCCAGCGTCTAGTTCGCCTCTTTTGGACTCGCTACTATTTTGCTGATTTGGCTGACTCGGACCCATTTGTGCATTTAGGTCACTAAACTCGCAGAGAAACTGTTTTAGGTCATGAGCTGCTGCAATCGACAAGACAATGCGACTTTTGCGACCTCCGACTCCGACTTCGGCCAACTTGATGAATCGACCGCGTTGATTCTCTTTCACATCTATGTAGAATCGTTTTGACTGAATCTGCACTTGCTGACTAGCTAGCTCTTTTTCATTCGAGCCAGTGCCATTGGGCCCATTGCCACGTCTTCTTCCTTGTTGACCAGGTCTTCTCTCATCATCTCCGCTTTCCGACATCGTTTTAGCTCTAACTTTACTCACACTCACAACTATCGTTCACTCACAACTAACTGATGTTATGAAGAAAAAATTTTTCCTACGATTTTTTTATAATTTATATACGAATTTCTATCCAATTCGTATACACGTAGGTACAAACTGATTTGTTATTGACTAATTATTAAAATTATATGCTTTTAACTCTGATTCGTTCTTTAAAGGGGAACTTGCACAGTTTTGTGTTATTTGGATCCATTTGACTGAGATCAATAATTTAAATGTAGTATTAAATGGAGTATTTGATTTAGTTCGTTTTTTCACACGAATTCTTCAACTGAGAAATTGACCGATATTTTGAGCATTTTATTAGCATTTTCTAAGTTGTTTTTTTTTTTTTGCTTAAAGCAATTGTCAGCTGATTTTATGAATTAAAATTTATAATTATTGTTTGACTGTTTTAAATTACATGACAGAGCTACTCGACTTAGTAGAAAATTATTACTGACTTATTATATATTGGTAAAATTAGAATTCAGTTTAAAGAAATGCCGGCGGTAAAGTATGGTAAAGATTTTATTATTAGAAATAGCTGCTGTTATAGTTAAAGAAATTTTTATCTAGAAAGCTTTTATTTTTTTTTGATGAAAAGCTTAATTTCACAGTTGATATTTTGGTTAGTAATTTGCTTGCATCAAAGGATATGATGATATAAGACGAGGTCTGTATATTTAAACAAGACAATTACGCTTGCAATAGCACCGAAATAGTGATTTTAAGATCATGGTGATGATCAGATTTTAAAAGATCAAAAAATTCCAGTTTACTTGCCCTGCCCAATTCTGAATTGCATTGAAAATTTTTTTAAAAAGATTGCAAAACATGAGCAAAGAGCATTTGAATAGATGCAGAAAATTGTTCCAATTTTTCTTAATATTGTAATAAAATTCATTCTATCGAAGTTAGTGGACTCAATGTCAAAAAGAATTAATGACTAATTAAGCATAGAGGCAGTTTAGGTCGCTTCAAAGTTTTATTCAACTCGTTTTTTAACTTTTACACAATTAAAAAATAGAACATTTTGAGTTGGTTAAATTCTAATTAAAATATCTTATTTAAATAAATTCACTTTTCAGATATTTTAAATTTATTCTAAAGAGAATAAAGAATTTAGTCAAAATAAGTCTGACACAAAATTTCAATCCTATCTTATTCTTTTAGAAGCCAAACAAATAAATATTGAAGTAATATTTGAGGAATGGAAAAAATTTTCTTAAAAGAATTGTAAGATAAATAAAAATTTATGCTCTTTCATATTATTTGATTTATTCATTTCTGAAATTACGTTATGTAAGCATTCAAATATTATTTAGTATTTTTTATACACTGTAAGATTCGAAAAATATACTAGTGTTTTATTAAAACATGTTCAAAGCGCCAAGAGGCCATTAATAGGTAGAAAGGCATTCTAATTTTAAGTTGAATAATTTCTGTGAGAATTGATCAAAATTTTTACTATAAACATATAGTGTAGGCTAAAGGAGTTGGTGTGACATTCGCGGAGTAAATTCTATTAACTGTCAAAATAAAATAAAATTAATTAAATAGGGGAAATAGTTTCAAAATTTATTAAAAAATAATAAATTGAAATAATGTTCGTGTTTCGATAAATGAAGAACATTAAATTTCTCTCAAAAAGACAATACCATCGCCATTCTGTTTGCCAAAACTAATTCTATACAAAATCAATAATTAACTAATGTAAAAAAAATACTTTAAACGATTACTAAACTTTTTTAGTTACAATTAATTAAAAAAAATTAATTTAAAAATCAATAAATTTATTTTAAACTGTAAAAACTTTAAAATAAATTAAACAATTTTAATTCATTGGAATTGGTTCATCTGAATGATGGAATCAGGTTACATTCTGTAAGAATTGATCTTTTTTGAAATCTTTCTGATCTAGAATTAATAGGCAATCGTTGAAAGATTCGTTCCGGTCTATTTTGAGGATTTACTCGCAATTTAGCTGAAACCATTGCACAGCCTGCTTGATTCAAAAATAATCATGAAATTTTTTCAGAAATTAAAAGATAAATTACTAATAAATAAAATAAATATTAGAAATCTCATATTCATTTTGATGATTTTTATTTTTTCAAAATAGTGATTTTAAAACGAAAAATAAAGTTTCATTTAAACAGACTCTTTGTAAATAAATTTTATCTATTTGCTAAAAGCCATGTCAGTTTCAATTTGAATAAATGGAATCTGATTTTGGATGAATACATTTAAAATCCAATGACTCAAAAGCATAAAATACAAAAATTACTTTTAAAAATTTACTTTTTTATCAAGATTTTTTTTGAGGACTAGAAAAATTTTAAAAAAAAAATTCAAGAAAAATAAAGTTGAAATTTGTTAAAAATCTGGCGAATTTTTAAGAAAAACATGAGTCAGAAGAAAAAATTTAAATATAATTAAGTGCAATCTAAAAAAAAAACTTCGATTTTTTTTTCAAACATGGAAGAAATCAAATTTATTTCCTATACATAAAACTGGACAAAAAATGAACATCACAAATAATAGACCGGTTTCACCTTCAATAGTCCCAAAGAAAATGGAAAGAATACTATTATTCTTAAAATGTAAAATTTACATGCTATTTGAAATGATTTCTGTTTAAAAATTTTTGCTTCCTAACTTTATTAACACTAGAAGCACCAAGCATTTTTTCAGGTTTTTTTTAATTCATAAATATTTTTTAAAAAAACTAAAAGAATTTTATAAAGTAATATCATTTTTTAAAGAAACTTTTAAAATCTACATAATTCAAAAAAGATATATTTATTTGAAAAATCCATTCATAAGATATGAGGATTTAAAAATTTTTAAATCTTCATAAGCTTCTAGTGTTAAATAAAAGCAGTTTTAAAATTAGTTTTATACCAAGTTTTTTTTTCTTGAATTTTTTAAAGATTATAAATTTGTGAAATTTCAAAAGATTAAGAATTTAGATTAACTATTTATCTTGAGTAATTGGCTAAAGAGTAAGCAAACGTAATATCTTATTATATTTTTATGATAATTTTCGAAAACAATGTGATTAACAGATAAATTATTGGATTTTTTTTTCAAGAAAAAAAATATGATGGAAAGCTTTATTTAAAAATAACACTAAAAACAATCTTCGATTTTTTAAGAAAACAGATTTAATTAATTGTAAAGAAAGAAAAATTGCAAAGTGTACCAAATACTATACTAACAATCACATAACAATTCTTATGATCACATAATAAATACTGAATATCTGAATCAAATTAACTATTAAAAACTTTCTGTTTGATCTAATCACATTTAGGTAAAGATAATGCACAAATTTATTGTTGTGATGCTTCTGTAGCCGAAGGCGAAGCTGGTAATTTGTTCAAAAAATCATTTATCTGATCACGAACCTCGGCCAAATGAGCTTGTGGTATAGTAATTGATGTTCTGTATCTACTTTGTCTCACCTCGCTTATTTTCAAAAAAACACCACGTGCATTTGAACCTGAATCAAAATAGAATATTTTGTTGTCTGCTTTGACTGACTTTGACTCTGGCAAATCGGGCTGTGGTTGTTCTTGTTCAAAGCCTACACCATATCTTTCGAGCATGTCACTCAAATGATCCTTGAATTCAATAAGACCCTGAGCTGGTATGGCTATAAAAGCTCTTGGGCCTCTTTGAACCACCATGCTTATTCGCAGAAATCTGCCACGCTGATTTTCTTTAAAGTCCAAATAATAACGCTTTCTGTCCTTGGTTATTATTTCGCTCTTGATCAAGCCAGCGTCTAGTTCGCCTCTTTTGGACTCGCTACTATTTTGCTGATTTGGCTGACTCGGACCCATTTGTGCATTTAGGTCACTAAACTCGCAGAGAAACTGTTTTAGGTCATGAGCTGCTGCAATCGACAAGACAATGCGACTTTTGCGACCTCCGACTCCGACTTCGGCCAACTTGATGAATCGACCGCGTTGATTCTCTTTCACATCTATGTAGAATCGTTTTGACTGAATCTGCACTTGCTGACTAGCTAGCTCTTTTTCATTCGAGCCAGTGCCATTGGGCCCATTGCCACGTCTTCTTCCTTGTTGACCAGGTCTTCTCTCATCATCTCCGCTTTCCGACATCGTTTTAGCTCTAACTTTACTCACACTCACAACTATCGTTCACTCACAACTAACTGATGTTATGAAGAAAAAATTTTTCCTACGATTTTTTTATAATTTATATACGAATTTCTATCCAATTCGTATACACGTAGGTACAAACTGATTTGTTATTGACTAATTATTAAAATTATATGCTTTTAACTTTGATTCGTTTTAGCTTGAATTGAAAAAAAATGAATAATAATTTTTTTTTTAATTTTATTAAAATTAGAGTTGACTTTTTATTTTAAAAAATATATAATTTTTATGAGTTCGATTCAGAATTTATTTTCTCAGAATTTTATCTCTTCTGTTTTAAGTGTGTTTAAATTGAAAAAAATGCATGAGTAATCTTTTGTGAATTTTGGAAGGCTTATTAGATGAATTGTTTTGTCTGGATTATATTTTGGCGAGAATGTTTCATGTTTAAATTGATTTTGATTTCCACAAAAAAATACATTTGGTAATTCATCCAAAATAAAAGGATCTTTTCCATAAAATGGATAGCAAGCCAAGGTGTCGGGACATGTTGGTCCAATGTGACCTGCTTCAAGTATTAGCTTCATTATTTCAATGGAATCATTAATTGAAGTCGATTTTCTAATATCGTCAATCATTTGCCCTGACACTCCCATAAAACAAAGTTCATTTAGCATAAATTTATAAGGATTCGTAACAGAATGCAGGTTGTATTTGAATTCAGAAGCAAATGATTTAGTCAACATAGCATGATGCAATGGCTGCTGTGGTAGCATCAAATTAGATGGATCGAATTCTCCAGGCATTATGTCAACCTCAAGCTTACTTATTAATTGAAGTAAAAACTCATCTAGTTGTTTAATTGCGCCTACACTTCCAGCCACATAATTTTTTGTTAAATACTTTGCTTTGTTTATCATGTCTTTTGATTGAGTGCTTGATGATAAAGAATTGCCTGCTATAACAAGTCGAATTGTGTTACACAGTTGAGTCGATAAATCATTAGAAAACTCATCAATAAAATCACCTCTTAAGTAGTCAATAAGTAGCTGAAGTTTGAAAAGATAGTTGTTGGTCATACTTCCATCACCAAGTTCGATTCCGCTTAGAAATACCATGTATTTGTCCTCTTTGTGAGATGCTTGGCCAACAGTCAATTTGGTGTCGAAAATTGGGGTTTCTTTGAATGTATAATCTTCCACTTCGAATTCAGAATTTTCATTTTCGCTGCCCAATAAGGCAACCACAAGACCTGTACAAAGATTATTAGTCTTAATTAGTTTACAATTTGAATTCTCTGCATCTTTTAAAATAATTCTTTGCAAATCGTCTTCTAGAATAACTTGATCGTTTTCGGGATCTATGTATTTGGCTTCTCGATTTACAGGTTGGACAGGAAGCGAACTGAATTCTTCGTCTTCAGCCAATTCTTTTAGTATGTTAGGTTTATTATGCATTTCCTTAAATATTGTGCCGATTATAATGCATTTTTCATGTTTGCTTATTTCGGCAAGCGGTTTGATTTCAAAATTTGGCCATTTTTTTCCACAGACTGGACTAAGATATTTTTTCATGGAGACAAGTCTTTCAGCATATAATGGAGCATACTGGTATTCAAAATGTTTTTCTTTAATAAAAAAATTTGTCGATTTGTTTTCATATTGTATCGATTTTAAATCACGCTCAGCTTTCATTTTAAAGATTAAAAATTGAAAATTAATCACTTAAGTCTTTTTGAAATTTTAGAAAATTTTTCTCTGAATTAACTTGAATTTTAGTTCACTTTTTAAAAGAAAATAAAAGCAGAGAATTTTGATTTTTATATTTGTTTATTCAAAATAATATTAGACATAAAATTTAAAACAAAAATTAGAGAAAATTTCTAAAACTTGATTTATTTTATTTGTTGATTTTATCTATAAAGATAAAAAACTACAGCAGATCTCAAGCTATATAGGAAGACTGGAAGGTTTTACAAAATCAAATTTTTAGATAAATTATCCTAATTGATAAGTCAAAAAATCTTCTCATTTCTAAAGCAGTTCGGCCAGTTGATTTGACTGAAAATACGTTCGGAAGAAATTTGTTGCAATTTTCAAAGCACTTTTAAATAAAAAATTATTTTTTGGCCTAAAATTTGCCAGTCTGGCTAAAATCATTGTTAATCTTTCTAATTTTGAATCAAGTCTATATGATTTATATCTTCTATCTTTTTGTTTTCAAACCGCAAATTTCAATTCAAGTTTTATTTCTGATGAACTTGGACTAACCAGAGAATCTTATGCTTTTTTGCCATTTGACAGCTTCCGATTATGTGTTAAAATATATGATGTTAAAGCTTTATTTTACCAAATGGATATGCGATCATCTTTTTCAATGGCAATCGTAGATCTTCCGCATCTTTAATTTGCTTAATTATATTAACCATTTAGTACTTATTTATATAGAATTGAAATCTTGCAGATTAACAGAGCCTAGCGGCTTCACCCTTGATGACACTTTTTTTTTAAATGATTACCTTTTGTTAGTGATTTAATGGGATTTTTAACACATTATATTGAGCTTTCTCACCCATTAGCATTATGTCCAGCCAGCACGCTGGCTTTATACGATAAAAAAATTAAAATAAGTAAAAAATTGTCTTTTTATAGTATCTTCTATTATATCGTCCAAGCTAAGTAAATTTCAATAAAATTATCAAAATGAACAATATGAAGATATTTTTTACTTTTGAGTACCATTAGTGGTGGTCATATGACCCCCAAAATAGTATAGGCCGTTTTAATTACCATATACAAGAATAAATTTAAATAATAATAATAATAATGATAAGGTACAGCAGGATATCTGCGGAGCGATACTAGCTTTAGACCGGCTATGGTAGCTACAAAAAAAAAAGAAAAAAAAAGTAATTAGTCCGTGTTGAATTTAGTTATCCAGGTCTATACAAATACATATTAGCGTTTCATTTATTTCAAGTAAAATTTTTTTCTTTCTTTTTTCTTTTTTCAACTTCTAATTTCTTTTTCTCATATTTTCTTTATGATGTTAAATTTAATTTAGAGTATCCGTAAGCCTCCTCGGTGGCTAACTTTAAATTAATTAATACTATGCTGGTCTAGTCGACTCAATCAAATATGTATTTCATCAAATAAGCGTTAAAATTGAGAATAAATTAAATTTTTCTTTCTTTTTGACTATTTATATATTTTATTAAAACCACAAACTGGCACCTAGGTATACATTAGTAAAAATGTGTAAATATGAACATTTAATATTATTTTATTATTAGTGTTAGTGTTTTAGTATTGTTTTATTATCATTATTAGTGTCCATCGATGAGCCCGCGGTTGCTAGGCTGGGATGCTGGCCTGATGCTGCATTATTAATTAATTTAGAATTAAAATTAATTATTAATTAATATATATTAATTAATTTTAGTAATTAATTGTCAGTCTTATGGTAATGAAAAAGATAAAATTTTCATAAATTGCTTGTTTAAAAAAGAAGCTACAATACACTAATAAATATCTAAAAATTTTCTATATAATTATATTTTCTTCAAATTAACTATTTGATTTTTTTCTTCTTCAAAAAGTATGATAAATCAGATTAATATTCAATCAAGAGAACTAACTTATAAGAATTTGGAAGCTGAAAAATAAACAAATATATAAAATAAATAACATCTGAATTTCATTTTAATAATGTTAATGACTAAAAAGCCCTTCAATGGACACTACAAGGGCAACGTAAGGTAGGAAGACCAGTAGTAAAATGTAAATCAACAATCATGAAAGAGCTAACCGAATTAGAAATGTCATGGAGAGAAGAAAGAGTGAAGACAAAAGATCGACTTGAGTGAAAATCAAAAGTAATGACCCCATGCTTAATTTTATGCCTATGCTTAATTTTATCAAATCTTTAAAAAATGCAGATATCAAGATAAAAACAAAAAACTATGGACCTAAAAAAATGAGACATTATTGTTAACAAGATGAATAATTAGTCTTGAATTTTCAATTATTCCATTACTGTTATATAAATTTTAAAAATACATGAAGGTAAATCATTAGTGTAATCACAAAATATATTACTGTAAAATATATAACAGATATAAATAAGACATCATGTTTTTAGAATAAAAATAGACATTTTTTTAATTAAGAAAAAATAAATAAATTTTCCAATTAAGTTTATTTGCTACTTTTCATTTTATTTTAAACTAGTTGGTAAAATGAGTAGTGTCATTACTAATATAAGCTCTTTTTAAAAATAAAAATCGCTCACAAGTCTTTTCTTTCTTAAATTGAAAAAAATTTCATAAAAAAATTAAGGATTAACTATTAAAATTAAAAACAACCTCTGAAACTAAACTCATTATTTGAGTTTTGAATGTCTGTATTTTGAAGCTGAAGGTCGACAAATACAGCCAAGAGCAAAAACAGCTGAAACTATTACAAAAAAACTTAACAAAAAATATGACCTATGTTCTGATTTGTTAATATATTGTGCTAAATCTTTAAAGCCTTTCATGGCATCTGGAACCTCAGCAAGATTCCATAATTCTTGACGACTGTCCAACTTTTCAGCGCAAAGTGCTGAAATTCTTTCTTTGCCGCTTTTTCTACTCAATAAACACTTCAACTCTTAAATAAACAAATAAATTATGATTATTATGTTAAAGTAAAATTACGTTGGGCAGAACCGGGAGCTATATTGCTGCAAAATCGGTTCAAATCAAGTGAACATGCTTGAGTTAGTTCATGATCAACAAAAACATCAGCAGCTCCTTCGATTATAATTCTACGAACTTCTTCAAAACAATCAGTTTTTCTCTGAATACTTCCACGCTGGAAAGCCAATCTTAAACAGTCTTCTTTTTTGTCATTTGATGCTCCTGAACAATATAATTCAATTTCATTTAAGCAACCTTCAACCAAAAGAGGATCCAGTCTATAGTCAATGTTAGCAGCTTCTCTCATGATCTCTTCAATTTTTACACTACAAACTTGAGACAAATTATCTTTGGTAAAATGTCGTTTAAGGCACTTAATGACTCGCCCTTTAAGAGCATCGTCACTATATCTATTATTAATGAAGACATGGTTACAACTAGTAACTACATCTCTTTTGCATGCTTTCCACAAAGTTGGATTTAATCTAATGTCAGAGTTTTGACTCATTACTCTATTAATGACAACATTTCGACAGGCTAAGTCAAAACCAGGCTTGATTAAATTTTTTCTTAAGCAAGACAAAACATCTTCGCTGCCATCTGTAGAGCAAAATTGTTCAATAGTTGTTTTGCAAAGATATTGTAAAGAATAGTCGCCTTTTTGGTCAATAACATTTATTTTATCTCTTGTGGAAAGTTTTACTTTGCAATCTTGTGAAAGCTTTTTTAGATTTGATCTTAGGCATTCCAATATACGACCTCTTCCTGGTTTAATTCCTTTACAAAACTTTTCTGCATCATCGTTACAAGACTCGGCTAATTTAGAATCTAATTTAATGTTTTCATTTAATTGAAGCAGTTCGAATCGAAGTTGAGTACGACAACTTTCTCTAATTCGATGTTGGCCCTCTAATAGTGTGTCGTTTAAAATTATTTCACTTAAACAGTGAACAACTTCTATTTTTGATTTTAAATTTTTACAATGCTCGGCTATTTCCATTTTGCATTCTTTAACAAATTTGAAATTTAATCTCACATTATTCATATTCAATAGTTGATGGTGTTCGATTCCAATACGACATTTTTCATCGATTTTTGGATTATTTTTTTGTCTTATCAAACAATCTAACAATTCTCCTTTTTGGTCTTTTTTGTTCGAACATTTTTCTTCGATCATTGGTAAACAGGCTTTCATTAGAATTTTGTCAAGTGAAATATCTTCATTTTGAGCTTTGGTAAATTTAAGTATGGTCTTTTTACAATCATCTTCCAGTGAATTAAGATTTTTTTGCAAGCATATTAGTTCTTCGCCTCTATTTTTCATATTAATCTGTGAACAATAAGCAGCCAAATCATTGGAACATTGACTTTGAACTTCAGGCATCAAGTTAATCGATTCAGCTCTATAATCCATAACTTTTTTTACCTGAATTTGACACTCTTTACTCACCTACAATCGAAAAATTTTTGAAAATCGAAGTTTTATTTAATTTTAAAAAAATTAATATTAAAAAATTCATCTTTAATAATCAAATTTTCTCTAAAATTTTGTATTTAAAAAAATTTTTGTCTTTAAGGTTACATTTAATATCTTAAAAAATGGTTGTCCGATATTTCATAGGAAAAATCCTTGTGCTCTTATAAGGATACAATGATGAAAATTTAGCAATTGTATCTTTGATCCCAACTTTTCTCTGAAATTTCGGACAATCATTTTGGCCATCCGTTATTCAACAAGATGAAAAATTTTTGATGAAGAAAAAAATAGATTACTTGTGGTTTATCGTTTGAGTCTTGATTCTGTTCCTTGCTATCAGTTTCATCGTCTTCTTCATGTATTAAATGAAATAAACATGGCATCACAAGTGGACCATTATCTACATTGGTTGTCCAATCGTCCCACTTTGAATTTGCGTTACAATATTTTACTGCATCATCTTTGCATGCTTTAAACAATGCTGGAGTCAACTTCCAATCTCTAGAAACAAAAAATTGGATGTCCAATAGTCTCTCTTCACAATCGTCATTCATTTGAGGTTTATTGAGATAGCTCAGAAGACAGCTAATAACTCGACCTTCTCCTGGTCTCACATTCTTGCACTGGTTTTCCAAAAGTGATTGACATGCTTCTTGCAAATCTGGATCGATTGATATATCTTCAGATGCATCGACTATTTTTATCAAACTATTAATTTCAGATACACATTCGCTTGAAAATTGTAAATTTTCAGATTTTTTTGTTAATGAATTTTTGGCATTTCGTAACAGACAAGATAGAGTTTTTCCTCCTCTTTCAATTCCACCTCCACAATAGGCTTGAACTTCACTTTCACATTTTTTAACAACATCGGGACTTAGCATGTAGTCAGACATCAAGGATTTACGATGTTCAATTATTCGAGTTTTACAATTCCAATCAATTTTTTCTCCATTTCTTGCAACTCCTTCCAAGCATAATAAAACACTTGAAAGCTTTACTGATAAAGAGCTGTTAGACCTTAATTCACCTCTACATTTATGCTCAATAATATCTTTACGACACGCTATTACTAAATTTCTATCAACATTATAATCCTCTGAAATTATCTGCTGTCTTCTTGTTAGTTGTTTTCGACATTCTTTGCTCATTAACTCATTGAATTTGTTTCGCACCAAACAGTCCAAAACGCGACCTTCTCCACTTGGAACTCTCTGACAAAATTTTTCTCTATCTTCTCTACATGCAAAAAATAAAGGTCTGTCCAAATGAAAATCATTTGATTGCAATTCTACAATTCTGAAAATTTGTTTTCTACACCCACTATCTAGTTTATTTAATCTTAAACTCAAACATTCAATAGTTTTTCCTTGCTGGGTAGGAGAATCGTCTTCGTCTTTTTCTAGTCGTCCACACGAATACTTTTTAATATCATTTTCGCAATTAGCCACAAATTTATAGATTAATCGGTAATCGCTAAATACTAATGCAGATATAGTATTGATAAATTCTTGGCAATTGGAACTAGTGATATTATCACGATTGTCAATTAAGCAGGAAGTAAGATGGCCATTTTCATCCACTGCCGATTGGCATTCAGTCAATTTGGCTAAATCTTCTTTGCATATTTCAAGTGCGCTGCTGTCAATTTTTAAGTTGATTGTCAAATTTTTTTTTGTTTCGTACAACAACTAGAAAAGGAAAGGAATTTACTAATAAAAAATTAGAAAGTAAATTCTTAATATTTTTTTTCGAAGTAAAAGAAAAAAATAGACTCAAAAATAAACTAGAAATTCATTTAATCCGGTTAAACTTTCAATTTACTTTTAAAAGTTTGAAAAGTTATTGTTATCTCAAAGTAAAGACAAATATTCTTTACTTTGAAAAAATAAACAAAAGAATAAATATTTATTTAATTTAATTTTAACTTATTTGAAAAATTTTAGAAGCTGATTAAAATATTGTTATTTAAGCAAAAAAAAAATAAATTTTTTAAGAGTTATATTTAAATTATTATTATATTTTGATCAATTGATCAGTAAAAATCATTTCAATTAGTATTTCATTTTAACGATCAGTATAACAATCAATTCATCAATAGAGCACAAACTTAATTCTCAACTTATGAAGCCAAGTTTATGCCAAGTTTTAAATGAACGAATTGTAAAGAAAATGGTCGTACTGAACGAACAGTTAAACATGGGTAGTAGAGCAAACATACCCAAACAATCTGCGATAATCAACGAAAAATTTAACTTGAAAGAGATGAGAGCTCTGATCTGAAAGACAGAAACTAAATTTATATCGTAAAATGATTATTCAGGTTTATGAGAAAAATCAAAAATAAAAAAAAATTTAAATTTTAATTAAATTTATTTAACCAAAGATGTAACGTAAGTGCCAAAAAATTCCTTTCGGGTTTTGACTATTAAGATGCTAAATTATTTTAAATTTAAAAAATAAATATAAATTTAAAATTTTTTTTTATTTTTGATTTTTTTCATAAACCTGAATAATCATTTTACGATATAAATTTAGTTTCTGTCTTTCAGATCAGAGCTCTCATCTCTTTCATGCCAATTTTGCTGGTTAGTAAAATTTTTCGTTGATTATCGAAAATGGTCCAATTGAGCGAACAGTGAATGTGGTTAACAGAGCTATATCAAATATGCGATAATCAACGAAAAATTTTACTAACCAGCAAAATTGGAATGAAAAAGAACTACTCTCAGATCACCATCTTCAAACAATATAAGCTTATTTTTATATCAATTTATTTAAGCTCATTTTTTAATTGAAAATCACTGTCTACATCATATTTAGATAATTTTTAATAAAATCTTAGACAATTTTTTTTTATTAATGAAAAAAAATTATCATATAAGTAAAAATAAAATTGTACTTACATTTTGACATTTTTTATCAATTGAATTGTAGTTAGCTACATTGTTGTAAATGCATTGTAAAACTTGAGTATTGGTTAAAAACCTTTTGGGTGCCAAATTAGAGCTATCTAATAGGCATAATCTATTAATTTCTGTCTGGCACTCTTCAGATTGATGAAGATTTGATAGAGGGCTTCGATTAACTAAAACTTGAGGCTGTCCATTTAAATTTTGACATTTTACTTGATAAGCATGATATGAGAAGACTATTAATATTAGATGAATCGTTCTCATTCTAGAATAAAAGACTAAATTAAATATTTTTTTCATGAGTATTTAAAAAAAAAAGAATATTATTCTTAATTATAATTTATGATTTTTATTAAAATAATTTTTTTTAACCACGTCAGTTTTTAATTTGAATATATATTTTATTTTGCCGTGTAGAATAAATCAATAAGTTTATTTTCATTGTCATGGAAATAATTGTATGAAATAGTTTAAGCTAAAAATTTCTAAATTTTTGTGAAATGAAAAGCAACAAGTATCTAAAAAGTAAAAAGTAACAATTACTCAAGCAAAATATTATAAAAAACTCTCAGCCGTAAAGCGTTTGATAAAATAAAAAAAAGAAATTAAAATTTATTTAATATCATCATCTTTTAGAAATGGTAAAACAATTTTCTCTTTAAACCAAGAAATACTAAATTTTAAATGTTTATCTTGATATGATAATTTTATTATCTTGCCTTGCTGGTCCATACTTTTCAAACCCAATGTGTCCTAAATTTTAATTTTTGTTAAAATATTAAATTTGAAATATTATAATAAAAAATAGAAATACATTTGCATAAAGAACTGAGTCTTCCATTGTATAGATTTTACTGACACTGTTTTTTTCATAAAATCCAAACCACTTTAAATATAAAATAAAAATATATATAATTATAATTTAGAGTGATTCTTACTTGACTCTCAATAGGATAAACCATTTCATCTTTCTCGAATTTAACTAAAACTAGTTTCTCCAGTTTCATAAGATTTTCTTTGTATGTCAAATTAATAAATTTCTCCTGATTAATATCAGCCAAAAAAAGGTTCTTATCTCTATAACTAAACTCGTCATAAGGATCATGCCAATAAGAGGCTTGTACTGAATTTTTTTGAATTATGTTCCAGTAAGCAAAATAGTCTATTAATTTTACCAGGAACTTGCAAATAATGCCATTATCGCAATTAGGAATTCCATAGACTCCCTGATGCTGACCACCTAAAGAAATTAGATTTTTAATTCGTAGAGAGCCACAACGCTGAGCTAAACCACGTAAAAATTGAGCTCCTTGAGAAAAGCCAACTGCGTGAAAGCCTTTTTTGAGGAAATGGTCTTTTTTTAATTTATCACACACATAATCGATTTTGGTATTTACATTGTACCAAAATCCATTGAGTTTATCTTCAAAATTTGATGAACCTATCCTTATTGAATAAACATAAACACCAGGAATTATTTTTTCAATTTCAGATTTTATAAATCCTAATGAATGTTTTCCACAACAGCTATCACCCATTCCATGCCATAAAACAATCGGAGTCTCACATAAATTTGTATAGAAAAATTCAAAAAATATCGCATAAAAAATTGCTCTCATTATTTTTCTTTTGATTAATCAAATAGAAATAAAAAAAAAGTCAATAAAATATTTCATTTAATTTTAAAAAAGTTATTATTTAATTTATTTTAACTATTTTTAATCCCAAGATTATTTAATAAAAAGAATTTTATTCTATTTTGTTCATCTTTTATTGAGTTTATAAGGAAACAAAAAAATTAAATAAAATATTAAAATTTTCAATATATTTTTGTCATTTTTTGAATTATCTAGGAAATTTATTTAAAAAGTTTTTTTTTTCAATCATGAGTCTGCATAATTATTGTTAAAAAAATTTTAAAAAAAATTCTAGAATTTTCGCTAGTTACGAAATAGTTTTGATTGTTCACCACGCTTAAATAAAAATTAGTTAAGAAAATTCATTCTAGAATTTTAGAAAAATAATTTTTTCTTTTTTAAGAATTGTAAATTATAAAGAAAAATCTAAATAGAATTGACTAAAATAGTTATCTAGAATAAACCTTTTGAATAATTTAAAGAAAAAATAAAAATTTTAGTTTATATAGAACCATATATCTTTCTTCTTGAGATTTAAACCCAAGCATGAGATTTAGTCGTACGAAACGAATTGAATAGAGGCCAATTTTTATTCCAAGAGCATGTGATTGGGACAAAATTCATCACATAATTTTACTGATTCATCATCATCTTATAGTGTTACTGATTACAATAGCATGTAAAAGCTTACTCAACAATTAAGAGTTTATTATTATAATTTGCTCAAATTAAGTGTGTGAAACCAGTTTATGAAATCTGTTCTTTTGTTTAAACGATTCGGTACTATATTTGTCTATGAAAACAAATAATAATAATTTTTTTTGTCAAAAAAATGAATATCAAAATAACAAAAAATAAAAATTACTCATTTAAAATGACCTTTATTCAAAATTTGAAAAAAACTAAAATAAAAATATTTTAAGATTTTTTAATATTATATTATTATTTATTTAAAATATAAATTTAAGTTCAAATTTTTTAAGTTGAAAAAAAAGATAAAATTTTTTTGATTTTGTTATTTAAGCATATTTTTTAAATAAAAGATAAGAAAGCTTAATAATTAATAGAAAAAAATTTTAAGAAAATAAAAACTTGAAAAACTTTAAAAATAATATTAAAATTTGCTTATTTGAGAGAAAAGTTGATTGATTTTATTTATTTAGGGCTTAAAACATAGTAGCTATCAACTTTTATCATCCAACTGGTTATGTAGTAGTAGTAATACTAATAATACATTGGTTAAACTGCAGTTTAGATGCTATCTAAGCATAGCTTTAAAGAGTTTAGAAGTCATTTCTATTTTGTTTTACCATTTAACCATCAAGCTTCTCTTGAAACTATTTAAGTTATTTGCATTCAAATATAAATATAAATATTCCAGGAGTTTATTCCATCCATTCCGGAAAAAAGTTTCGGAAGACAGTTCTTTTTTCGTTCACGTGTTAGACGCAAGCTATTTCTCCGCAATTCTTATCTTCGGCTACCAGGTTTTGTGTCAAGATTGTAATTGTTTCCTTTATTGAATTCAATTTGATCACCAATTTTTATATCTGAATTAGATGACCTCTTAATCCTTTTATATTCAAGCTTTTTAATCAGCTTTATTGCTCTTCGTTGAATTCTCTAAAGATCATTTATGTATTTTTCTAAATAAGGACACCAAACACTGAAAGCATTTTCCAGGTCTAACCATTGAACAACACAAAAATGATCAAAGGATATTTTAATGATTTATTAAATAAAGCCAATATTCTATATATTCTTGTATTTTTAATTTTTTATTCTTCTAATTACCAATCTAATTAAAAAATATTTAAATCAAATGCCCAAATGTAAAAAGTGAAATGATTTTTATGTTATCTATTTTTTTATACTCTTTTAAAAACAAAGTTATTCTTAGTTATTTTGACAAAATTTTAATCAAACTAGATAAATAAAACAATTAATTTTACTATTTTATTTGAAACTAGATGTATCTTTTATTTGTTAGAACACAAAATACTATAATAGAATTTTATGATATTAACCATATAAAGAATAAAAATTGAAACTATTTACTAATTATTCTGTTTACATTTTAATTTTAATTAACTATTAAAATGATCTAATCATTTGATTTAATATAATTAAAACGACCATTATTGCAAATAATTTATCATATACATTTTCATTTGTATATTTTCCAAAATATTTATGCAATATTTTAGGTAATTTAAATTTTGCATTTTGATAATTAAATAATTAAGGAAAGAAAATTAAAAATTTTTGCAAAATATAAAAATGTAAAATTAAATTATTTACATTCTGCCTTAAATTTTTGGAAATAAAAACAGTTCTTAAAATTTTAAAAATAATTTTAAGCTATAGTTTTTAAATAACTGTCCTGGTTTAGTTTCCAAAATAATGAGTTCTAGTCAGGCACATCAACTTTCATTTTTGAGTCCAAAAACATAATCAGATTTAAAGATTTTTTGTTTTTAAAAACTAAAAATTTCTGAGACAAAGGTTCATGATTTGGGAAATATACATTAAATAAAATTTCAAACACTAAAAAAAACTTTTTTAACTTTATCCTTCAAAAAATTTGTATCTTCGAAAATTACTCTGAAAAATCAAATTGTTATCATCCTAAATTGGACTTGTTAATTTAAATTTCTCAGTTTATAAAGCATTATTTTTAAAAATAAAACAATTTTTATCTCTTTTATTTGAAAGTAATAAATTTTTTCTCGCTAAAACTCATTAAATGTAACTTATGGATGATGGTGCTTAGTCCAAATATAAAACAAAAACAAAATTGAGCAGACAATAAAGATTAAATTATTAAGTTTGTTTACACTTAAACTTTGATTAAAACCAGATAAGCGAGACAAATTTTAAAAGGCTTCAATCATACAATTAATTAAATAATTTGCTATAAAACGAGATTTTTTTTAAAATAAATTAGATTTTGAGTTTAAAAAAATGCATTCAAATTCAAGAAGACTGCCTTTTAAAAAAATATCTGATTACGCTGAGTTCGGCTCAACTGATGAATCATTAACTTTTTATAATAGCTTGGCTAATTTAAATGAAAATATGAGCAAGCTTGGGTTAATATGGAAACAAATGATAACAAAACTTCGTTCTATTTTAAGTGTCAAAAATTTGTTATTTCGGCAATTTCTAGCCGAAGTTTTTGGAACATTTTTTTTTATCTCATTTGGATTAGGCTCTGTGGCTCAATATGTTTTTGCTGGCCGTAAAAGTTTTTTAGCAGTAAATTTATCATTTGGTCTTGGATTAGCTTTGGCAATTCTAGTAGTTGGCAGAATATCGGGTGGCCATTTGAACCCAGCGGTCTCATTAAGTATGCTACTTCTTGGTCGCATTAACTTTTTAAAATTTTTATTATTCACATTGGCCCAATGCATCGGTTCATTTTTTGCAGCGCTAATGGTATTCGTGGTATATTATGACAATATTTCAAGCTTCAAAAATGGTATGCATTCAATTACAATGGCTGGTATATTTGCTACATATCCTACCGATTTATACGAAGCAAATACTATCAACATGTTTTTGGATCAACTATTTTCAACAGCACTTTTTATTATTACTATTTTAGGAGTTACAGATAAACGTAATAATGATTTGGCGAATGAGAAAACAGCCTTATTAATTGGGATATCTTTAACAGTTATTGGCACTTCATTTGGCTATAATTGTGGATTTGCCGTTAATCCTGCGAGAGATTTAGCTCCTAGGATATTTACTTCAATTGCCGGCTGGGGATGGAAGCCTTTCACAGCTGGCCATTATTTTTTTTGGATTCCAATAATTGCTCCTTTAATAGGATCAATTTTAGGCACTCTTCTTTATAGCTTGTTTATTTCTAATCATTGGCCTGATAGCGATAGTGATGATGATTATGATAACTATGATGATAATGATGATGGTGAGTACTAAGAAATAAAAAATTTAAAAAAACTCTAAATTTTAATTCAATTTTTTATTTAAATTTTCTATTTTTTAATAAATTGAATTAAATTTTTTAAAACGATTTTTAGGTATTTTTTTTTAACATGAAATTAGAGTGTCTCTTTCATTCTTTATAATTAATATAAAATTTTTTAAAATTTTAAAATTCAATCAAAAATTGATTTGAAAATATCTTAATTTCTTAAAAACATAATTTTAGAAAAATTTAGAAAAAGCTATTTAAACGAAAATTGATTTATTTTTATTTTTAGCAAATTATTAAATAAAGTTATTAAATTAATGATTTTTAATACTAGAAAATCCGGCTAATTTTTTATTAAAATTTCAAAATTAGCTATATAGACAAATTAAACATTTTTTCTGAAATTTTTTAAAAATTTTTTAAGAATTGAAAACCAAAATTTTATAAGCTTCTTTTTAGGTTTTCTAGTGTTAAAGTTAAATAAACAATTTTACAATAAAAGAATTATTTGAATTTAAAAAAAAATTATACATTTTGGAAGTAATTTAATTTAGTTTGATATAATTAAAAATAGTGCGAGACAAGCAGTTAAAGAAAATCTTCAAAACAAAAGGAGAAAAAAATCTAACGAATCTCTTTGTAGATCGGGGTGCAATAAAAAATTGATTGATTAATTGATAAATTTTTCCTGTTAAAGTATCTAAACATTAATTTTGGATTTGAATTAGATTTTTTGGCTAGTGCGGATTCATAGCCTGAAAGAAAGAATCCGTCACTTAAAACTTTATTAAATTTTACAAATTTTGTGAACTTTAATTGACGTGTAGAGTCTCAAAGAACTGTTTCCTGTTTATTTTAAGTATTAACTCTGACATTGACTTATAATTGCCTATTGAACAGATTTGTTCATAAAGTTAAAGTCAAATCAAGTCTTTTGACTTAATTTGAAAATTTTTATTTTGAAAAAAAGTCAATATTGATAAAATTTTTATTTAAGTTGAAATTTTAATTTAAAAATCAAATGTCAAAATTAATAAGATTAAATTATTCGATAAAATTAAGGATTTTTTTTTTCTTTATTAAAGTTTTATCTTGAAGAGAACTCAAAAAAAAAGTCTTTTTAAAGTCTTTAAGATCAAGTCAAGACTTTTTTTCAAAAAAAATTTGAAAATTTTCTTCAAGTCAAAAGAATTAAAAAAGACTTTTTTTTTGAGTTTTCTTTAAGATAAAACTTTAATAAAGAAAGAAAAAAAATTCTTTAATTTTATCGAATAATTTAATCTTATTAATTTTGACATTTAATTTTCAAATTAAAATTTCAACTTAGTATGCTTTTGAATATGATTTTATTTGTTACCTGAATTAAAGTTCACCACAATAATGTATGATGAGCTTTATTACTCGCACCTAATGATGGGCCATGCTAAATAATAAAAAGTTCGATCATGCTATTTGAGTTAGTATAGGATCCAATGTACTTTTATTGACTCCATGTGCATATTGAAATGTTGATTCAAAAAGATTATATTTGTCCAGTGCTTTTCAGGTCACAGAGAGTTCTGTCTCTTTTTGAACGAATAAACATTTTGATTGATGTAAATAAAAACGTAGCCACCTATCCGTCCTTTATGTCCAAGATATCTAGCTTTTGGACAGAGTCAAATGAAATCATAATTCAGTAATAAAAATTACACCAAATATTGAGGTTTTGACAAAAATATCGAGTTTTTAAAAATTTATTACCAAGTGAAGTTGCATTTGTATACCATTATTTATTAAATTATTATCAGTTTTTTAAAATTTTTATCATTAACATTGATTCATGAGCATTAAAAACAGAAATAATATTAAGATTAATTATTTTCTGATAAATTTGAATTTTTTTATTTGGTTTTAACAAAAAAAAAAGAATTTTCAAAAAAAATTTTTTTGAAAAATTTATTTAGAAAAAAAATTAAAAGTTTTCTCAAATGAATTCCGTTGTGTGATATTTATTTTTGTCTTTTAGAATAACATGCAAAGGATTAAAAACAGATTTTCGTGGATTTTTCATTTCAGAAGAAACTACTGTATCTAATTCATTTTCAGGCGGTTTTATCTGATGAACAGGACTTGCTTGAATAAATGGAATCACTTTTTCATCTGATTCATTTATTTCCTTGCTCGCTTTTTCCAAATAGCTTCTCTCAAAATCATCAGCTTGATCGTTTAACATGGAAAATTCGACTGCTTGTTGAGATTTTTTTTCTGGTGAATTATTGTTCGATAACTTAGGTGAACTCGTAAGAACAAACAGCGGTTTTTGATTTAAGTTTACAAAATCGGCACCATAAACACAATTTTCATCAGTCTCATTTTCGTTATTTTTATAAAAACATTCATCTGAAGTTTTTTGGTTGGGAGTTTTTTCATTTTCTAGTTTATTCACATTGGTTGCTTCCATTTCTTGTTTGAACTTTTGCAAAAGTCTTGATTGGGACAAATCTTGCAAAAGAAGTGGTTTTTCAGCTTGCATTTTGCGAGTTTCTGGCTCGAGTACAACTTTTGTCATGGCCACTGGTTTTGGTTGTTCAGAACTATTTCTCGCTTTCAAAGGAGCATTTTCTTCAGTCTCATTTTTAATTTGAGTTTTTGGCTGGTTATTCAATAATGGCCGCGAACTGTTTTCTTTTAAATTCTTTTTTTCATTCTGCCGTCTTCAAATGGTGACAAATGAATTTAAATTAAATCAATATTTAACAAAAAAATCTACTTTTTAAGAAAAAATATCAAAATTCCAAAGACTGCTATTAGGAGAAGAAGTATCATTAAAATTAAAACCAATGCTAATACCCACAACAACGCTTAAAAAAATTTTTTTATTTATTTAAAATTCATTTTGTTTAAATTTTTTTCTCTTCTAATTTATTAATTTATTAAATGAACTTATCCCTTTCATTATTGTCTTTTTGTTTTGTGTTATTCATGAAAATTTCAAATCTTTCAAATTTTGCATATACATATTTTTTAAGTGAAATATTTACAGGCTTTTTTCTTAGAAAATAGGATACGTTTCGATAGGTTTTTGTATTAAATTACGAAAAAAGAATCTTTAAGCTTGATAAAATAAATTTACCCTATTTCCTATGAGCAAAAAATAAAATGGTTATATCAATTATTAAAGCAAAGCAAAATTTGATATGCTTCATCTTTATTTTTTAATGCATTAGCTTTTTTAATTTAAGATTTAAAAAAATAGTAAGCTAATCTTCAAAATACTTACTATTTTATGCTCCATATGCTCTTTAGTCTTTAGTTATCTATCAGCGAGTAGTTTTATTTCTCTCCTGTTAACTAAAATGGCTTCCTAACAAAATGAGCCATTGAGCGAAAAAGATGAAAATCAGAAAGATTTAGGGTATATGCTGAATAAGAAAGAAGTTAAGTCCTTCCCATTTTTCTATTTTTCACATTGTTTTTCTGATTACATGCGGTTTAGCGTTATCTTGAACAAACAAACCTAGCTTTTAGCTGACCAAAGAAGCAAATTTTTCTTTAACTGAAGCATTTATTCGTTCTAATTGTTCAAAAAAAGTTCTGCATTTATTTCACAGTTGTCTGGAACCAGTTCAAAGTGTATAATCCCTTGGAAATTCCACCAAATTTTATCAAAGCGCTCCAGTTTCACGACTGACTGAGCTGGTTGAGATGGTTCCAGCTATTGATTTCTGTTATCATAATTTCGAAAATAGATCCACTTTTCATCACAGCTAATGATTCATCTAGAAGACTTTTTTAAGAAGTTTCCTAAAACTTTCATTGCGTTGTTGAATATCAAAATCTGTCAAATCATGAGGAAAAACTGGGTAACGTCTATTAGCTTTCTTAATCAAATTAAGAGACAAGATATCGATTAAATAAACAAAGGACTTAAGACATCATTTTGATTATTCTAACATATAATATTATGATTTATAATTTTAGAATCACAAAAATTCTAAAATCAAAAATATTACAAAATTTTAGAACTCAACATAATAAATTAAAAATGGAAAAAAATTCAAGAACAAATTTAGATTCAAATTTTATGCCCGATCTTGGTTTATTTATTTCTGTCAAAACTTTTTCAAAATTGACTGAAAATATTTAAATTTTTCAGATCCTATTAAATAATATCTTATAAATTAATGATAACATTTGTAAAATCTCTAACTGAGTAAAACTATTAATAAATTCAATCTTGCAAATATAAAAAACTAATGCTACAAAAGATTATAGCTTATATATATTTTTTTAAGACTTTTACTAACTTTACAAATGCAAAGTTGCGTCAAAAGATAAAGTCTGCCAATGATTTGCAAAATCTTCTCAAAATATGCAACAGGCAAATTTAGTGTAACCGTGTTCTTAATAGTGTAACCATTAATTTTGCACCATATTGTATTTTCAGAACTTGCTTTTGATGTTTAAAAAAAAGTTTTAAGAATTTTAGCTCTTTGTTCTGTTCTATTTTGCTAAATTTCACCTAACTGTGTATGAAATTTGCAAAGATAAAATACAAGGGCAAAATGAAAATAATTTTACATTTTCATATTTTTAGATTTTTTATGCAATTTTTCAGAAATTTTTTTATTTGATTTTTGTTTATCAAAAATTTGAGAAAGTTTTTTTGATATCTGAAAAATTGCATAAAAAATCTAAAAATATGAAAATGTAAAAATGTAAAATTATTTTCATTTTGCCAATACAAGAAGATACGATCTTTGCTTCGATTGTTTTCAAACTTAAATTTACTCCCACATCTAATAGTTCAATATAACAGAACATCTTATCCTAAACAATTAAATATAAGTGTCTAAGATATTTTAAAAATCTAAAAAAGTAAAAATAAAAGTAGCAGAAGTATTCTAAATTAGAAGAGAAAAAATTAATCTCAAATTCTATTTATTTGATGTTAAATTTACAATTTGATTCTGGCTCCACATCAAAATCACTCTTAACTTGTTTATCTAAATCAGTTTCTGTATTTTGATTGTTCAAAATCCAAGTTTTCACCGTTGGCTTTCTGGTCTCTCTAATTTTTTCTATCTTTTCTTCAGCAAAAATTTTTTCAACTGGTGGAATAGCTTGAAAAAATATTTTGAAACCCATACTATTTTGTTTGCTTGGAAGAGAATTAATCAAAAATGGGTGATTATCGGCCAATGGCCGAAATTTAAAGTTAATCGTGTCTGATTCAGCTCTTATTTTGTACTTTTGTTCAATGCGACCACACATCGTTCCCAGAGTAGACCATTTGAAATTACTATTACTTGATAACATTTTATGCCCGATCTTGGTTCGGTTTACAGATCGCTTTTGCCATGAGTTAGCTTCAACATATTGTTGAATCTCTAAATAATCACCGATGCACTTAGATGTGCTTAATAAGTCGAATTTTTCCAGAGTAATTTCGGCGTGATGATTTTTGGGCAGCTTGACAGTTAGATAGCAGGCGTCAGATCTACTCGAACGGAACGAATTAGGATATGAGGGACTGTAAATCAATCCGCTAAATGCATTGACTAGAGTGTCACCGCCACACATAAAAAATGCTGGCTGGCAGTCATATTCGAACTGAGTGTAGTAGCTGTTTCCGGGACAATCAGGCTCAAGACTGAACCAGTCATTCTTTATGTGACATTGAGGCTGATCGATGCAATGAGAGAGAATAAGGGTGCGAGAGCAAGAAGCACCCGGTACGTACGAACATAGACTTTCGTTGTGTTGAAGGCCATTAATCACTTTTGCATAACGCATCAATTCCAATTGTACACTATTGGACGACGACGGAAGCTTTGAACGGCTGCAGCTCACGGTAAAATCACTTTCATAGAAACACTTGCTGATCACTGTTCCATTAGTGAGAACTAAATTTTTAAATACAAAGCTTAATAAACTAAATAATTTTTTTTTTTTAAATCATACTTATATTATTTGGATATAGACAAAACAAAATAACATACATAAAATTAAAATTTATCATTTTTTATTTTGAGGCTGATTTCAACAACAATCATTAAGTAACATTTTTTAAAGATGTTTTTTACGAACCATCTAAAAAATAGAAAAATTATCATTTTAATGCCAATATTAAATTAAAAGTAAATTTAATTTAAGCACATCCTGTATGAAATAATTTTGCATTATTTTTTTTTTACTTAATTTTGAAATAACACAATTTTAAGTGAAAAAATAATTTTTTATTTTCTAGTTTTAGGACATAATTGTCACTTTTAATAACTTCTTGCTTAGTATTTGAACTTAATAAACTTAGAGTGCTATTTTATTTTTTCTTAAAATAAGATCCTCATAGTGATTAAATTTGATTAATTTTATTTATAGAAAAATTTCTTAATAACTTTTAAACGGGTTGTTGCTAATAATTTACAGTTATATTGATTTTATATCAGCTAAACTTTATGACAATCATGCTTAGCAATAAATAGTTAAAACCTTTCTAAAAAATAACAAAAAAGAATCAAATTTTTTTAAATAAATTTTATTTCTAGCCTAGAATTTTGCTTTTAGTCAAAAAGCTATTCACGCACTTATACTTGATCTTTTTTGTTTTAAACTAAAATTCACTTAAAATGTTTGTATTCTTAAGAGCTTGGCGTTTTTTACATGATTTGATGTTCGAATTATTTTTCTATCATTTTGTTTCAATCGATCTGATAAATGATAGAAACTTTAATTATATTTTTGCATGTAAGTAAGTTTGATAATTTTTCAAATTATGCATTGTTTATTAGTATATAGGAGAAAAGAAGCGATTGAGAGGAAAGCGGTCGAAATCAGCTAAATTACGTAACGGAATAATAAATGAATAAAAAACAAAATTAATAATTTAAAAAAATATTGAAGATTTTTCAATAAATTATTCATACTTTCAAATCATTGTTTTATCATTTTTTTCATTATTGATTTTAAAATGTGTTGCAATAATTTTGATTAAAAATTTTCCAAAACTAAAGCAGCTTGTTTTCAAGAATTTTCTTAATCTTTGATGCAAAATACTTTTTATAATTAACAATCTACAGAAAATTCATAAATAGGAAAATATTCCACTTTTAATAAGACCTTTTCTGGGCATACAATTTATGAATTGGAAAAAAAAATCGAATTTATAATTTATTTTATAATTATTAACAAAATAAAATTACTAGAAATTTTAAATCCAAATGAAATAAAGCTGTTTGGTTTACTTTTTCAAAATTGAGATTTTTTTTTCTATGAACAAGATAATTAGCATTATAATAACTAAAATATAAAAATTAATTTTTTTTGATTGAAATCAGCTATTTGATTAATTATTTTCTATCCTCAATTTTAAATCAAAAATCAAAAAAAAATTAGAGAAAAACAGCAAAATATCGATCAAGTCTGTAAATTTAATTTAATTATATCTTTCTATTTTTTAATTAAACAATTTTTAAAATTTTTTCTAGGTATGCAAAAAAGATTGAATCAATTTCTAGTTAAATAGAACACCTTAAACTAATTCTTAGAAATAATTGCATTTTAAGTAAAATAAATTCATTTAATTTTATTTTATAAATAAGTAAAATATTTTTTGAATTTTTATAATAACTGAAATAAAAATAAAAAAGTGTTTAATTAACAATTATTTTTTTAAAGAACGAAAAAAATTATAAAATAGATTAAACTTTGTAATCTAAAAAAATTTTAAAAATGATTTAAAGAATTTTTTTATAAATTTTATTGATTTATTTTTGGGTGCTATCGAGTGCTACTTAATCAAAGTAGAACAAAAAATAAGAGAAAATTTTTCCTATTTAAACTATTTCTAGAATTTGATTCTTAAACAATAAAGATTTAATCCGACTTTCATGAAATTGAAAATTTATTAATTCATAAACCAATATTTAAAGAATTCTAATATGTTTATCTTTTAAATTTTATTCTTAATTCATATATCTCCTTTAATACCTACTCTAAGTGCTGTTTGATTCTAAATAATAAAAAATACATATTATTAAACCAAAAGATAGATTGATTTCTAAAATAAATAAAACTATTTAATTTTTACAGTCCTAGATATTTTTCTTAGAAAATAAACACAACATTGTTCCATAAATTTGATTAAAAAAAATTCAATTAAAAACTGAAAAAAATTTCTATTTATTAAATCAATTAATGCTCTGAATTTTTCAAATTTTTTTATTTCAAATTCAATAATTGAATTAACTAAATTTTTTTATTTTTTTCTATTTAAAAAGATCTAATATTTAAAAATTAATATTTCTTATTTTAATTCAATGTAGAATAAAGAAATTTTGATTAAATTTCAAATACAGATTAGAAAGGATTAATTTGTTGAACGAATAAACTTGCTTATGGCATTCTCAAAACATTTTTATTTAAAGCTATTTGGTTCTTTTTTTATGAAATGTTGCATTTAAAATTTTCTAGACAATTTTATAATTAATAGAAAATATCTTCAAAAATTATACTATTATTCTAGCATTTTTCTCAATTACTTAGATCCGATTTTTATGTTCATTTGATAGTTTGATAATGATAGATTGAGAAACGAAACGGATTATATTTTAGAAAATTAATCATTTTCGATGACTGCCTTAATTGAGTGTATGAAAGCTATTTTATAAACATCCTGACAGAAACTCTTGACGAACATATTTTTTTTCCGGAAAATATATAATGCTTATTTGCCAATATTTATAAAGCAATTTTTCTCAGTATTTTTTTACAAAAATTGAATAAATATAAAAAAAAAAAACCAACTTATTACTTCTCTTACTAAAACGAATTTACTGAATTTTATAGAAAAAGATTGATAAAATTTAAGTTTTAATTTGCAAAAAAAAAAACACAAAAAATGAATTAATTCTTTTAGGAGGGAGAAGTATAAATTTAAAAAAAAAACAATCGGCTTCGAATCATCAAATTAATGATTAGAATTACGCAACTAGTAAATCATATCATGATAACAAATGGATTAATGATCGAATGATTTTTTAAATTGAAGACAACAGCAAATAAGAATAAACATTTCTACTAAAATTTCAAACAATTTTTTTTTAAATTGCTCTATTTGCAGTCAGTACAATTAGATTAGTTTTAAAACTATTTAGTTGCCTTTATTGTCCAAAATTGAACAAAAATATTGATCTAATTTTAAATATAAAGCTAGAAAATTTAGAATAAAAAAGCAATATTTCATGTTTTAATTCTATTTAATTCTGTTACTAATTCTATTTTCTAAATTAACTATCTAATTTCTAGTCAATTTTTCCAAATTAATAAATTAATATAAAAACCTAATTTCGAATCAAGATGAGTTATATCTCAATAGAATAATAATTCTTTATTAGATAAAAAACAAGATTATCAAAAAGCAATAAATATTAGATCTTAAGTTTATTAAAAATTTTCGAATTTTTTGTTTAATCAAATTTTTGAAAGCTATAGGCGTTAACTAAAATTTGAAGTTTTGCTTCAAGACTTTGTTACTTTAGTAGCTAATTTAAGAGTGAATCAATTTAAATAATTAATGAATTTTCGACAAGTAGAAAAAAATTAGCAATATAAATATATTGTGTTTTTTCGGAATTAATTTTTTTAATTCTTTATAGCACTTTGAAAATTCTTATCTTTTAATTTGGATATTTATTTGTAAAAAAATTATTTTGAATTTTTAAAAGATTAATAAACCTTCTTAATAGCCAAAATTGTGAATAAATTGAAAAGTTTTAAATTTAACAAATGAAACAACTTGAAATAAATAGTCTCAAAAGTTTTATTTAAAAATTATCTCAAAATAAAATTCTAATCTAACTCTTTTAATTAAAGAAAAATGCTAGGATATAAAAAAATGATAAAAATTTTACAATAAAAGATCTGTTAAAATCAAATGAAATATAGTTTAATTTAAAATTTAATTATTCCCACCATTTCATGTGTTTTTTCAATTTTGATCACCAATTGATTTCCCAAAAGAAATTTCCAAGTTTTATCAAAAATTGCAGCACAAAAATATTCTACGTATACAATTTTAGAAAAAATCAGGTCTTAGTGTTATAATAATTAATTTTTCCTATTGCTATCTTAATTTTAAACTATTTTTAGAATCTTTTTCATATTAGCAAATATTTAAACTACTTAACGTTCTAAATTTACAGATCAACTTAAACTAATTAAAATTATTTAGATCTCAATTTAACTAAAAATTAAAGCTAAACTTGATTCAAAAAAGGTGTAAACTAACCTAAATCTGCAGTTGATAATATTTTACAAAGACGCTTTAAATAATCAAATCTCTGAGAAACTGCTTTATTTTGTCTCCTAGGTTATTTTAACAATAAATTTGTTTTTTCGCATCAATTAAAAATGTTTTCACTATCTAAATATTTTTCAATTAAACAAAATAAAATATTTATTTAAAGAATTTTAAAAATTTTTTAAATCGTTTTTAATAATAATAATTATATTTTTTTTCATAAAGAACTAATAATTAATGAATGATCAATTTCTAAGATTAAATGATTATATTGAAAATAGAATTGTCTTAACTTCCTCAAGGCAATAAAGGCTTAAAATAAGGAAAATAAACTATAGGCCATCCGAAAAATTATTTAAAGAAAAAGTTATTATTTATTTTATTTGATTGTTTTTCTTGGTAACAGAAATAATTTATATAATGCATAAAATCGATTTTTGCCCATTTTTCTTCTAAAATCGTTTACTATATTTCCGTTTTAATTTTCATGTAAATTTTTCTCTGACTAAATTAGGATGAGGCTTGTAAAATTTTAAGGAATTAGGCTAATATAGCAAACAAAATTAAAATACTTTTGAAATAGTCGTAATTTTCATAGGAAGTATCATAATGAAAATATCTTATTTTTATGCATTATATGCCAGCTATTTAAATTTTAATTAAGCAGTTCTAGAAACTCATGTTCTTGATTTTTTTTTTTGACAAATAATTTTAATCTTTTATATGTAATATCATGCTAATTCAAATTAAAAAGCTTGGTCTAGTCATAAATAAAAATAATCCAACTGAAATTGAATTAGAAATAAAATTTATCTAATTGAATCCAAATTCAAAGCTAATTTCTTTTGAATATTTCAGACTTTTATTTAAGCCTGATATGAGAGTATGCAGAATGTGGTGTGTATTTGTTTATATATATTTATATTTATTGAAAAATACTAATTAACTCAAATCTTTTGAGCGTAAATAATAATTTTCTTAGAAAAAAAAAATTAAACAGGAAGAATCAGTTTTGATTAATCTAAGGACTTATTAATTTTGATGAATTTTTTAATTTTTCGAACACATAAGTAATAAAGGCGATTAAATTTGTTATATAAATTTAAATTAAATATAAATATTTAAGGAACAGTAATTAATTCAAAGATATAAGATATATTGAGGGAAAATTCGAATGCAAACTTTAAATTGAAAGTAAAAAAATTATTATTTTTTAATTAATAGAAATTAAATACAAAACAATGTTTAGTTGTAGATTTTTTTAATTGAAATTGATTTTTGATTGGAATAAAATGAATAAAATCCAATATGGCTTTTTCCTAATAGATATTGTTTATTTTCAGGAGCCTGAAAAAAAAATTTAAAAACTATTAAGCAGTATAAAATCCTCCATCTGGTTTTCTGGAATATCCTTTATTAGTTAAAATAGTATGATGACTTTCAATGGCAAGTTTGGCTTGTTCAATTCGTTCTCTTTTTTCCGAAACTGAAATTCTAAGAGGATGATTAAGTGCTGGTGGAGGCGTCTGAACAATTTTAGTGCGATTTTTTAAAATTCGTCTAAAAATTTTACAAAATAAAAATTTTACTCATATTTGATTTTAAAAATACCCATGATCCTCATCAACTGTTTCTTTTTGAACTCTAGTTCTAGCAATCGGTTTCAATGTTTCTATGTGTTGGTCATATTTTGTTTTCAACAAAAAATCAAGACTGTCGTTGGGAGCTTTTGGATCAAAGCTAAAAACTTGATGACGAATACTTGAAAGTGTTCCTGTATTGAAGAGTCTACCCCATGGTTGCTCACTTTGAGCCTCTCTGGTAGTTGCAGTAAATGGAAGTTTCTATTCAAAATACTATACTAAAAAGCATAAAGTTATAACAAGATATTACTTGCATTTCTCTCTTGCCAACAAAGTTGTCATCGTTTTCTAGTTTCGGATAAGACAAGGGATCTCGTCCGCCAATTGCTCTGTGTACTGCCATTTTTGCAAAAATCAGAAATTAAGCGAAATAAAATCAAAATGTTGAAAAACACAATAGAGCTTGAGTAAAGTTAAACAATTGATGGTTTCTATGGGATACAAAAATGAACTAGTGAGATTTAATTTATGATTTTTAGAAAAACATGGCAACAAAAATTCAATTTTAAGCAATCTTAATTTCGTTTAATTACGATTTGAATTTATAGAAGTAAAATAAAAAAGATAATTTAAAAATTTCGAATAAAATTTTATTTGTTCTCTTTTTTGAATAAATCCACATAAAAAAAAAGAAATTTCATAAAAATATATTCTAATCATATAAAATTTTATATTTTTAATAATTGATTCACAAATTTTGATTGCTTCATTTTAGTCTACAATAAATCTTTTCGATAAACAAATATTCAAAGATCAAATAAAATATATTTGGCTAGTTTTTAAGAGAAAAACTGTTTAAAAAAATTTATTCCAAAATTCTAAAAAATAAATTCACTTTATTGATGAAAACTGCACTCTTTTTATTTTTTTGTTTGTTTTTCTGTATCGAGCTAATGTTCCTTTAGATTTAAAAAAAAAATTATAAAATAAAAATAAGAAATAATAAATGAGAGTTATAAATGATTGAAATTGAATGAAAAAAATGTCTCTATGCAAGTATTTTTTGATCAATTTTTTAATAATTTTTAATCAAATAAGAGTTTTAAAAAGGAAAGCATACATCTTAGCAAGCTATAATTTAGCAGATTAATTAAAAGATATTAATTGAAAAATATTGAATTTAACAAAAGATTAAACGCGAATATTCATATATCCGATATATTTATGTTTTTTCTTAAGCCTGGATTATCATTAATCTGGCACTCGATAGTTGAACCAAACGAGTCTGATCAGAAAGTGTTGACTTTATGTATCTTTGTAAAAGAACATGAACTACCCTAAATTTAATTTTTTTTATGGAATTTAACTCAAAAAATATGATAGAATTCAATAATGTCGGTAGAAACAAACAATGAAAAGTCTACTATAGTGGGACTTAATTAGTTATCCTGTTTTGTAAATTTAGTTAAACTAAGTTGATTGTAGAATATTACTATTATTAAAGAATTAAAATGGTCTTAAAAAACGGCTGGAATTTTGAGACTATGTTAAAATAGGGTATTTTTGCTCTTTAATTTGTAAGAGCTTTCAAATATACAACCAAGTCAAATCGACTATGGAACTATATTCTTTTGCTCTTTAGTTAACTAAAAAGCCGTCTGCGATACCATAAAGTTATTCTGATCATGAGATACTAGACTTCAAGTACAACACACTTTAAAAAGTGTCTAACTTTGCCTATTTTATGTATTTTAAAGTCTATTTTAATTCAATGATATTTATTGAGTTAAATTTCTTAATAAAAATATCAATTTTGGGGTGGTTCATGTTCTTGACTAAAAATTTAAAATTGTCAATTTGACTTAAAGATAAATAATTTTTTGAAAAATTGATCAATAGTTTAGTAGCCAACTTATTAGTCCAAAATTTTTCATTGTTTTTTATCTCCTTTTGAAAAATGTGAAAACAGATTTTGAAATTAAATTAATGCCAAAATGATCAATAATTTTTACCGAATACAAACCAATACAACTTTGATATTTAATAACTTTGAATTGTTTTTTTTTTTTCAATATATCAAATAAATTTTAAACATCATATTCTATTTTTATTGAATGCTTATTTTGAAAGAGAAATTATTTCGAGAATTGAGGAGAAAATTATAACAATTTTTTTTTTCATTTAATTCTCAATAGAAGTTGAATTAGTTACTTTTAGACTTTTGTGTTTTACTTTTTGGACTCAAGACACTCGCTCAAGTGTCTTGATTTGCATGTTGAATTGCTTTTGATTTTTACATTCAACACGGAACTAATCTAAGCATATGATCTGGCACATGCTTACAGAAATCAAAATTATTTAAATTTGTAAAAGCTTGAATTTCGACTTAAGTATAAATTAAGAGATTTTATCTCAGACTCAATCAACAACAACAACAACAACAAAAAAAGAAAAGAAAGATTAAGAGTATGGAGAGTTCACGTAGACTAAATAAATAAATCATCTTAAATACTTATTCGAGACAAGTGGCTTGTTTTGCATAGACTAAGGCAATTTTCTATTAGTTCTAATCGTGATTTTTTCAAATTTAATTATATAACTGACCTCATGAACAATTTGTCTAATGTTCTACGACATTTAGACTAAATCTTTTACTTACTGGAGTAAATGGACCTCGTAATTTGTTTAATTTATATAAAATTTAAGCGATTATCATTATACTTCTCAAATTTAAGTCGTTTAAATGTCATATACAGACAATATTCGAAATATTAAATTTTAGTTTATTAAATTTTAAAATGAAAAAGCTTTATTTTAAAACCAAATCATTATCACGATCATTTTGGTCTTGATTATATTGTTTAATGTATTGGATTTTTTTTAATCTCAAATAATTTTAACTGAATTATTGTATTATTATTTATTTTGGATTGAGAAAAGTTTTGAAATAATTCTATTCATTCATTTATCTGAATGCAAAACATAACAATTGATTGATTTAAATGATAAACTGTAAATAAATATCAATTTAGTGACAGGAAAATGTGAGCATAATAGTTAAAATCAGCAATTATCAACGCCTCAGATATTTAGAAAAAAATTTAAAATTCAAAAACTTTGAACTATTAATATACGCACTATAAATAAGTAAATTAAACCATTTTGTACCTGGGAATTCCTGTTAATATCGGATCAGGATATTTTTTATTTAGTAAAATTTTTTTTAATTTAAATTTTTATTAAAAAATTAATAAAACAAACAAGTTTTTTGGGAAGTAATTCTTTGAAATAAAGGCGTATGAGACTGTGAAAATTCGGAAATAAACGAGTAAATATTTTATTTGGATGAGTTAAAACAAAAAAAAAGAGAACAGTAAATTTATGTATTCATAGAGTGTTTGTCAAAAAGATAAAATTTAACTGGATCAATTTACATCAATAAAAATTCTAGATCAATCTATTCTAGAGAAAATCAGGGATGTGTTTTAGGCAAATTTAGAACATGATTTGAACCTATAATCAACATTAATCGCGGAAAATAAGTCTGTATAAAATTTAGGCCAAATATTCAAATATTTATTTGACATTTTTTTTTTTCATTGAAATCAGTTTTTTCTAGATGTAAATCAAAACGTCCAAAAATTAAAAGAAATTAGGACTAAAGCAACTCATTAATTAATTATTTCACTGAAAATAAAATAGATTTATTTACGTAAATTTGAATTATTTTGTTGTAATCTAATTTCTAGTAGACTAGTCAGTTAATGAACTAAATATTAAGGTTTTCAATTTTTTTAATTCGTAAGCAATTAGCTTATAAATTTTACTAGAAATAAACCGAATATTTTCAATCATTAACCCATAGTTTTGGAGTTCATTTTTTCTCGGACTTATCTTTTACATTTCTTTAATTTATGATCTATCACACAAAAAAACAAACAAATAAAAAACACCCAAATGTTCAATATTTGACATTAATTTATTTTAGAAATATTCTTAAATAGAAAAAAAATAAAATATTTTAAGAGGTCGTTTAGAAATTTTTTCGTTAAAAAGGAAAAAATTCCTTTTGCTTTTGATGTTTGCTTAGTTTCAAGTTAGTGATCGGATAATCAAATTTCGATGTGTTTAAGTGATTTCCTTAAATAAGAAACAAAACACCAGCTTTCTTTCTTTTTCTTTGAATTGATTTCACATATTCAATTGTCAAATCTATTTAAATTTGGAGCGAATATTTTTCTAACTATGTCACTTAAATGCTTCCTAAATTATCAAATAAATTTATTATTACATTTTTCAGTTTTTGTGCTTTTAATTGGCAAAAAATCAATTCTAAAATTAAGGCTTAGATCAATTACGGTCACAAGATGACTAAATTATTTTAAGATTTTTACTTATAAAATTGCTGATTAAATTTTGTACTTATAAAAAATTTTTTATATGCAATTTGGAGTTTGAACTGGAATTTTATTAAGATTTGTAACTACAATTGCTATTTTTCAAAAATCAAAAAAAAATATTCTTAAATTCTAAATCTAAAAATAATTAAATAATAAGAAAAATATTCGAATAGTCAAATAAATTTTAATGAGTTAGACTACAAAAATCAAAGCATCATTTGTTAGAGATTAAATTTATTTTTATTTTCCATTTGGTTTAAAGTATGTATAAGTATTTTTAAGAAAAAATGAGAAAAAAAAATTTAAATATGGGGATAAAATTAAAAAACTATGGATTTGACTTAACCCTCCCCCAAAAAAAAAAAAAACTTTTAGTTTTTATTATTGCGTTCATGAAAAAGATAAAAACTACTTGTCTTTCAATTAAACAAATTCCATTAATATCTAACCAGAACTAAAGCTTTCCTTAAAATGTCGCACGGTATTTGTTTTTGTTTATTTAATATTTATTGTATCAATTCTTAATCTAAATTGTAATATTTAAACTTAATTAGTTTAAACATTAAGCAAATAGACAAAAAGGGGCTAAATACAGGATATGTTTTTGTGTGCTAATCATTAAGATAACTAGACGCACAAATTGTTTCCTACAGATATGTCATTAATAAAAATTTAGCTTTAAAATATTGAAAAACTATCGCCTTTTAGGTTCATCAGTACTAACCAAAAATTTATTCCATTCGTTTTAGATATGTCAAAATGAACAAAAAAATTTGAAATAGTTACAAATTCTTAGAAATGAGTTTTTTGAGTTTTATATTTTTTTTCCTAATCAAACAAATTATGTGTAATCTACCAGTGGCACCTTTAACTCGTAAGTTTAAATTTTGGCTAATTAATATAAAAAAATAAATAAAAATTCAAGATCTTCAAACTATACATGAATGCCACGAGCGATCCTCTAGCCTAACAATCGAATGTAACATTGGACACCGAATTAGAATATTAGAATCATTTTATGGCGCGTCATCGGATCGCAATCGCGATTACTGCTCGGAAGGATACAGAGCCAAAGACTGCAAAAGCCACACAAGCTTTCAGAATGCATGCAATGGACGATCAACTTGTACAGTACATTTTTTTCGAGTCTATCTTCCTGATTGTCATGCAAATTCCAATTATCTTACAGTGCAGTATGAATGTGTTCCGGAAAGAAAAGTGCACGGTGTTTGCACTAATGTCGAGGACATAAACACTTGGGGTACTTTGCGTACAACAGATTTTCCTCAGCCATATGGCTTCAACGAAGACTGTTGGTGCAAATTATCGGCAGATAATAACCAACGAATAGTTCTGTCCGTCATATCTTTCCAACTTTTTCCTTATGATCCTACTTGCTCAGAAACCGGTCTATACCTTCAATCTGAGCGAAATAGAAGCAAAGACTGTACTTTTTTGCAGCAAGGTCATTACTATATAAGCTCGAGTAAAAATTTGTACTTGAATTTTTATTCTCGTAAGCCAGCAATACGCGCCGGATTTTGGATTATTTATGAAGCATCTGATGGAAAGTCTAGAATAAGACTTAAGTGTGGTGATACTGACGAGGTTCGTCCAGCACTGTTTACCAGATTTTCAACAAAAAAAGATCTCATTTTGACTCCATACATTTACGAATTTGCATCTAGTACTAGTCCTAATTTAGGTATCTACACCACAACAGCAACTATACCACCAACTACTTTGCAATCAATTATTTCTTCAAATAAGTTCAATTTGATTAGTCAAAGCAAAAAAAATTATTCTACTTTTTTTCAAACAAAACCCAGAACTAGATATTATTTTACAATGAAAGAAAAGCCTTCAACTAAAAAAATTCCTCTCAACAAAATAAACTCAACTAGTACATCGAGCTCAACTGAAATTACTTTAACGAAAACTAAAACAACAACTCCTACAACGGCTAGTTTTACAACTTCAACCACTACTTCTTCTACTACCACTACTAAAATAACTATAGCCACAAGTATCTTTATTAGTTCTACAGCCACACCAACTATTAAAACTAGAATGACCAAAGAAACAAAAAAATCTAGTAGTTTAAAGCGAATTTTTACTTCGCAATTTTTCCATCAAGTTACAAATGAAAAACCAAGAAATGTTTTAGCAACTAATATTAAACCAACTGTTGATAAATTTACGACATCTTCTTCTTTGACAAAGGTTCAAACTACAACTATTAATCTTTCAGACTATGTTTTAGAAAAAATTAATTTTGATAATTTTGATTTGAGCGATAACTTAACTTACGAAAAAGCTCAAGTTGAAAACAATACAAAAAGTAAGCCAATTTTAACAATATCTATTAATATTTTTTTTTAAATGCTGAATGATTATGAGATTATTTATTTTAAAAATACTCTGTAAAAGTAAAACAAAATTTCCTTTTAAAAATGGACATATATTCAATTTAAAAAGACCAAATCGGGCAAATTGAATTTTATGCTCAATATTTTTTCGTTATTAGAATTTTTAATTTAGAAAAATATATTTTTTGTGAGATTTCAATTTTTTTTTGTTAAAAATGGTCTGCTTAATATGAAAATATGTCCATGCAATTTTGTAAATAAAAATTACTAGAAGACTTTATTTTTTTGAGATAATTTTGAGCGGCCAAATGAAAATAATTTTATATTTTTACATTTTCATAGTATTAGATTTTTTGTGCAATATTTAAGAAATTTTAATTAATTTTATTTTACCAAATAATTTGAGAGAGTTTTTTTAATTTTCTGAAAAATTGCATAAAAAATCTAAAAAATGAAAATGTAAAAATGTAAAATTATTTACATTTTGCCTTTTGAGCATGATTAGGCTTTATTTTATTAATTGATAAATCTATCTAATTAAATAATAAGGATTAACCCAGAAAGGTCAAAAAGCTTTAAAAAAAATTGAAATATTTTCTTAAATTTATAGACTAAAAAAGTTCATTAATTATTCTTAAATTTTGATTAAATAAAATTTAAAAAAATTATTAATTCCCTGAAAGCTAAAATATTTTAGTCAAAGCCTGCAAAATTGAATTTAAATTGGCATTGTGAATTTTTGAACAAAAAACAAGAACAAAATTTTAAATTATACTAGTTTTTTTCCTTTCTGAAACTAGTTCTACAAAATGTATCAGATGATACATTGAATGTATCGTCCAGATAGAATCTCAAAAATTATGCAAATTTGCACTAGAAAATAGTATATGTATATTCAAAATTGTGAAGAATATATTAAAATTGGTCAAAGTGGTCAAGTATACGATTTAAGAAGGCATTCTAAGAATCTACGTATAACTATTCTAAGACTCCCAGATAAAAAATTGTTCGTCGCGTTTCCATTTCTTCACAAATAGAGTTGTAATCATGTGGAACGGATTACCGGAAGAACAAATTATCAGATGATACATTTTCTAGAACTAAAAAAAGAAAAAAGTCATTACAATTTTAAATTTTTGCTCGTGTTTTTTTTTTAAATTCATAATGCCAATTTAAAATAAATTTTCTGGTTTTGTCCAAAATATATAGAGATGGAGCTTTTTGAAATTAATTTGATTTTATTTTTCATAGATCATTTAATTTAACCTGAGTAAAATTAATTTTATAAAACAAGGGAATAAAAATCTTCTTTTTTTTTACCAACAAGTTTAAAATAGGCCTAATTATCAGAATAAAGTTTAATTGAAATATTTTAATAATTTTTTATTTAAAAATACTAATTTCTTAAACTAATTTATAATCTTTTAAAAATTAATTTTAAGATGCAGCTTTGAATCAAAGTGATTTTATGGTAGCATTTGGAATACAAGAAAAAAATGCTTTTGATAAAACACCAAAAGTTCAAAACAGAAGGTTGAGCAAAACAGAGTTAACCATTGTAATATCGTGTGTTATCTTCATAGCCATGCTTACTGTAGTAAATTTGATAATATATACATTTAAGCGATTGGGTAAAAAACAAGTTCCAACCGCCAAGATAATAGAACCAGGGCTGAATGCCACCGATCCTGGCAAAAAATCTTATGATATTTTACCTGGAGTTGGAGAAATAGTTCTATGGGCTGACAATGACAAGCGAGGCTATTTAATTGACATTAATGGCTCATGGGCAAAAATAGATGGTCAACGTTGGATTCGCGATAACATGACTGTTTTGCAAAACACATACAAAAAAGCATCAATGGCATATAGAAATAAATTTAAGAAAAAGGAGGAGAAAAAAGAAGCCCTTGATGATTCTAGAAATAAGCGTATTCCGCCTACGAGCGGAAGTTATGTTTTAGCGCCTGTGCCCGAAGCTGGTGAATATGATCAATCTGAAAACAACTCAAGATCGTCATTAAGAGAATTCGGCAACTACGCTGAATCTGAATATCATGTAGAACATGGACAAATAGCTTCATTGGGGAAAACAAATAAAATTTTATGTCATCAAGCTTCAAACAATAATTTTATCAGCGAAAATAATTCTGGCAATTTTCAATTAAATGATGTGGATTGTTCGAATCAAAATGAAACTTGTGATTCGAAAGAAAGTGATCAGGACTCAAAAGCTGAAATAGAATCACAAACAAATATTCTTGCTTTAGGAGACTCGACTGATTCCTCGCCATCTTTGGATTATAAATTAATTAAAAATGAAAATGCTATATTCAAAATAAACAGTGGAGACAAAGAGTCGTCACTTGATTCAAACTCTAGTATTCGGTTGGATCCTACAAATCTCAGACATTCAAATCAATCAAATATACCAATTGCTATTGTAGCACCAAATAAGTCAAATACGAGTACTCTAGAAAAAAAATATTTGAAAAACGAACAAAATGAGTAAGTTTAATTTTAAATTGTATTGAAAATATTTATTCTAAAAATATGTTAAAAAATTTGAATTAAATTAGATAAAATTTTTTTTTCATAATATCATAATTTTACTAAATAATCAACTAATATGTTTTTTTGTTTATCTAAATTAAGTTGATAAACCACACGAAAAATTTTTCGAAAATATTCCTTTTTCATCATTTTTGTCAAATCATGTTATACAATAAGTTTTAGAGTCTTTACTTTATTGAATTAGTATATTTGTTACCTTCTTTAATCAGTTATTCATCATTTTATTAACTGATGCACAAAGACTAGTAATAATTATACTTGTCACGTATCTCAGAAGCTAGACGCTTCGAAATGCAAACAGATACATTTAACACTAAGCTTACATCTAGACTTAATTATAAGCTTGTGTTCTGTACACGAGCATTTAGGTTTCAAGGATTCCATTCTTAGAACTTCAAAACGTTCAATTATCTTAATAAAGCTTTTAAAAACTAATTATTGTATTTACTATTAACCGGTTACATATTTGAGCATTGGAACTAAGAATTTATCGGATTCCATATCCTTCTTACTAAAAATGCACTTGATAACCACTAAAAATAACACATTCAATCGAACTGCCGATTTATGGTCGCTTAAAAAAATATTTAAGAGAAAATATTTTTGAAGTCAAATAGTTGAAGTTAATGATCAAATCAGAGTATTCAAAATTATCTTTAAAATAGGTTTTTAGTTATTTTTGATTGAAAAATTTATTGCAGAAGCATATTTTTAAAACTAGCAATCATTATTAATCTGAACTTTTTATCTTTGCTAACACTTGCAAAAATTTTGTACATGCACTGTTAAGCAATTTAGAATTTAATTTAGATTACATTTGATTTGATTTAGATTTCTATTTATTTGTCAGTTTTCTTGAATTAAATGGAAATATATAGAAAACTTTGAAGAATAATTTTATCTAAAAATAAAGTTCAGCAATTCTAAATTTTATAAAATCCATCATAAGATATTAATAATCATACTTGAAAACAAGTTTGTTCGGTAACCCTCAATATTTATATATAAATATTATGATATAAAGCTTTTATTTTTTTATTTGGTACGAAAAAAAAACTTGGATATAATTCTAAAAATTTAGATTTTTTTCTTGTTATAAATTAACTTGTTTAGTGCAAGAAACAATGTTCCATTTTTGGCAAAGTTTGCTATCTCTTACAAAATCTTAAAAATAATCTAGGCGTATAAATCAAGTTCCTGTTATTATTGAATAGTTTATGAAGACAATTTATATAAGTTCTATCATATTTGTTGCTTTTTTTGCATTAGCATAACTAACACATTACTTCTTGAAGGAAAAATTTTAGATTTTAAAAATTTTCTCCTGTTTTTTTTTCCATAAAAACTAAATTTTTTTGAGAGATTTTTGAGAAATTTTCAAGATTTTAGCTATGTTTTTATAAGAAAAAAAATTTTGAATTAGCCTAATGAATTAATTTAATTTTTTTAAAGGATTCAAACAATTTCATTGAGAACATTACAAATAGATCAGACTAGTTCGCCAATACTTGACGTGTTGGAAAAAAAACAGAAAATTCACAATGAATTTGCAGACGAGAGTGCTGACATAAAATTTCATTATCACAACTTTAAAAAAAGGAATTCGCTCAATCAAATGGTTAATGAAGAGCTCAATTATGAAATAGCCACTTCACGAACCCGGCTAATTGATGAATCTAGCCAATCGTCACTAAATGATAACATGCCAGTGGACACAGCTGAATCGAATTTGGACTCAAATTCATCATGTAAAATGGTCGAATCTCAAAGTAATATCAATGAAATGATTGGCAAAAATAGACCTTCAAACACCGTTGAGTTTAATAATGATGAAACAAACTTCATGATAAACAAGGAACTCAGTGCCGATACATATTCATTCACTAATGCAATTAAAAAAGCCTGTCAAATAGAAGACATGATTGCCAAAAACGTTTACCATTCAATAAACAATCAAGAAACTGACATAAAAAATATAATATCTGTAATAAAAGCCAATAGTGAACATTTGCAAACAATGAATGATGATCAGATTTACAATGTAATTGTCAATCATATGAAAATATCTGATCAAAGTAATAATCATGACCAAGAGGTTTCAGACACAATGAATAATTTGCATTCCGTCAAATCTTTGAAGAATTTTTTTGAAGTACGAGCCATGTCGAGCGAAAATGATTCGCATCTAAAAGATGAAGATGTAAAAAGAATTCACTTAATAGAAAATTCAGTTGATCAAGGACTTGGCGTATGCTCAGATCTTGAAAGTGAAACAAAAAATAATGTGCTAAAAGAGCAAAGTACGCCTGTGGCTCCTCCTTTACCAGAGTTTCTCATAAACAGAGAGGAGAACAAGCCAAAATTTAGTATTAAACCAAGACGTTCTAAAACAGATAGTATCTACTTTTATAATCAATCAAATGATTTACATGATAAATTAATCAGAGAAATTCATAATAAAAGCTTAGAAAGGTCTAAAAAAGACACTAGTCTAGTTTTTGATGAGCATGGAAATCTGATTAACAAACCAACGACTCAAAAGAATAGAACAAAATTGTCTAAGCTTAAGGAAAATAATTCTCCGAGTACAGTATCGGAAAAAATAAATCAACTTGGATTAAGTCAAACCAAGATAACCTCGTTTCGCTATAATAAAAACAGAAGCCAAAGCGTTGATTCCAAAATAAATGAAAGAACAATAGATTTGGAAATGTCTAATGAGATCGTAGATAGACAAGTTCAGATGATTGAGATGATTACTGGCTGTAAGTCATCTCATAGGTTAAACGACCTGAACCAAAACACTACAATGAGATCCGATTATAGTCGCATAAGCAATAGCAGTGTACACTCGAGTCGGAGCATGCTGTCCGAAGCAAAGGCTAAACTTGAAGCTTTTGGAAAATATTCCAAACAATCCAAATTAGAAAGTCCAAAAAATGAAATAAATGATGATCTTAATTTGGATCAAAATTTGGACTCAAGGGTAATAGTGGAACCATACACCAACGAGTTTTTACAGACCAAATTTTGATATTTTTATTTTGTTTGTATAAAAATTTTCTAATATTTAAATTATTTTTTGTTTTATGTTTTTACGTTTTTTTTTTATTCCAAATTAATTAATTTATTTTACTTTTTTCTAAATAAATTAATCCTTATTTAATAAAAAAAAAAAGTTAATCCAAAAAATTTCTAAATTTAAAAATATAAAATGATCATGATTGTTAAAAAATATATTTATTTCACCAAAACAGAATGAAAATCTTTTATTTTTTGAGCAACATTGTATAATTAATAATACAACACAATATATTTGATTAATTATAACATTAAACATTAAAGGTTAAACTAGAATACATTGTATATTTTAATAAAGAATCTTTAATTAGAAGACGTCTAAATTGATATATCTTACTAATATTATTAGGTTGATTATTTTATAGGAAGTTGTTTTAACTGAACTTTGATTTAAATTACTGTAAAGTAATAAAATAAAAATATCAGTTTAAAATCTTAAAGTAAAAAATTTTTTTAGAACCTTATTTAAAACAATTTCAATTCCCGTTTTGCTTTCAAGGCGGTCAAAATTTGCTTTCCAGTAACACTAACCCAAAAGCGCCAAATAAAAAAAATGAAAAATCCATTTTATATTATATTATCTTTTTAATAAAATTTTTAACCAAATTTTTTCAATATCAATAAATATTTTTTATTAATAAATTTTCTGATTTTAAAAATTGAATTAAAAATAAGCTTATTAAAAAAAACAGATAGTTTTATTTTCAAATTAAATAAATTTTTATACTATATTTATTTTTTTTAAACCCAAAGCTTAAACTAATCTACTATTTGAAAAGTTTAAAATTTTTAAAAAAATGTTCGACGGCTTTTTTAGGATATGGTTTGGTTGCTAGACAAGTGTGTATATTCTCTGGTTGTTCGGTCCAAAGTTTGAACTTAATATTTTTATTCAAAAGGGCTTCATTGAGCTCGTTTAATTCAGCCAAACTCGGAATACCAACTACAATTTTATGCATAGAGTCTAAATTATGTAAATAAGCTTTGGTTTCCGGATCATCATAGTTTAAATGAATGGCACCAACAGATGCATGGCATCCCTGAGCAATTAATGCACCCTTTGGCCACTTTAGGTCACTTCTAATGGCAATATATTGGACTATTGGATCTGCTAAGTTTTCCATCAGTTAGAACAGGACCAAAATATACAAGAATCCCAACAACTATAACAAATTAGGGCAATTGTAGTCAAGAATATTATTGAACAAATAGTACAGGGTTTTTTTTCTAAAAAAAAACTTATCAAATGTAGTATTAAAAATGCGTAATGGAACAAATCAGCGTTAACTGGCTTCGGTATCAATAAAACTGGCAACAACCTTTAAAAAATTTAGTCCACGTTAAAATTTAATCATAATTAGTTCAAGCTTATACCACTGCAAACAGTACATCGATTAAATATTCAATTTTTTAGCTTTAAGCTTTCATTTGAATTTTTTTAATGTTTGTTTAAAAATTATGCTATGCAAAAAAAAAATTAATTTAATATAATAAAATATTTTCAATGACAAATGATATTCTTTGGTTTTGAGAGCAAAAATAAATTCTTTATTTTTCAAATTATAAGCATCAAATTAACAATTGTACTTAAAATGTCTTTAAAAAAAGATTTTTTCTACTTTTGAGACTTTACTTAATATTTTTCACTTATTAATCACAAATTAAAAAGTACACAAATCTATGAATAAACATTAAAATTAGTTAAAAAATAAAGATTGTAAGACTTAAAGTTTCGTTGATTATTATTACTGTTAGATACCTAAAGTTATAAATTAGACTTAAAATTTTGCATTCGAAAAATCTTAAATAATAAATAATTATAAAATGTTTGACTTGATTTTGATTTTATATTAAAACTTCATTATATTTTAATTTATCCATAGAAATTCTGTTAAATGAGACGAAATTATTTTTAGTTATTTAGGCTGCAATTTTTATGTTTAGTGAGATATCAATTAAAAAAATAAAGTTTTTTGAGAAAAATTTAAACATAAAATTTGCAACCTAATGGCTTTATGAAATGGAACAAAAAACCAAATCATAAATTTTATATTGAAAAAATTCTTTTTTAAGATTGTAAGAATGGTTTTGCAAGAAGAATCAGCTTATTCATACAAAGTTTTTGTATAGACTAAATTTGAGTGATACAAACAAATGTTTCAGCTGATTAATTTTGCAGAAGCACTCTTACAATTTTAGAAAAAGAGTCGTTTCAATTTAAAATTTTAGTCTATTCCAAAACTCTCATTACCTAAATTTTTTTTGTTTTCTTTTAAAAAAATTTGTAATTTTACAACAATTCGTGATATATGAATAAGAATAAGATATTTAGAATCATATATATAGAATTTTATTCAAGCAAAATTTAGATAATTAAAGAAAAATATTCTATAGATTTTTATTATGTAGCATGTTCCTCAAAATTCTGAGTTCTTTTTACTTTAAAAAAATTTATCTAGATTATTTTTACCCCTTCCACAATTTGTTTTATTAATTTAATAATTGAATATCAGGTTCCCATTATTATGTCAAATTTTGCAAAAAAAAGTGCGATTTTAGGTTCAATTGATATTTAGCAAAAAATAACTTTAAAAGAGCCATATCATGACAGCGGCTCGAATTTCAAACTAGATTTAAAATTAAAAAAACTGATGATTTCATCATTTTTTATTTTTGTTACAATTAAATATTTTTAAGAATAAATAAAAGTAATACTTTTAAAGCAATGAATTCTCCATTTAATGATTAATTAAAAATTAAAAAAAAATTTTTGTCGATCATAATCTCACTTAAATTTAGAAAGACAAAACTTTTCCTGAAAAATCTAAGCTTAAAGAATGAAAGTGGTAAATTCTAGTTTTAAACGAAAAAAGTCTTGGATTGATAGAAAGTAATTTTTTTTTCAAAACTCTTTAAATAATATAGGCAGTCTATTTTTTTTTAAATAATTATTATAATAAATGTAAATTTATGATACTTCTTTTTTTTTTATTATTTTATTTTTAAGAACTACTGAAAATATTTATTCTAAAATGGATTTGAACGTAAAAATTAGTGAATTACTGAGTACAAGAAATAGGGAGTTGATAAAATTTCGAAATAAGCTAAGAGATGTTTTGATAGAAAATGATTGGAAGCTTATTTTGTCTAACTTAACGTGTGTTTTGAATGACAAACTAATACTAAGCGACAGAGCTTTCCACTCAATTCAAGCAAATCCATCGCAGATTATTCTTAATTTTTTGAGTTCAAGAGCAGTTACTTTAAAAGATTTGTACGAATCTTTCGAAATATTAAATATTGAAGATGGCCTATTGCTTTTAGGAAAACAAGAGGAGGGCATTACTATTAAGCAAAAATATCCATTAGAAGAAATAATTCGAATCAAGTCTGGACAGACAATAGAGTTATTTTGTTTAGCAGATAGCTTTCCAAAGCCTTGTTACTCTTTCTATGATTACAACAATCAATTAGTTCTAGAAAATAATTGTCTTTCTATTAGGAATGCCAAGTAATTTTGGGTCTTTGTAGTGCTTAGAACTGATTAATTTTTTTCTAAATAAAGTTCGTCCCATAGTGGTATTTATAAATGTGTCATTTCACAAACAAGAAAAAATGGACAAGTATTTTTGGAGAATATATTTTTTAGAGTTCAAGTTATTGCTGATTTATCTGAAAGTAATGTTTTAAACTCTTAAAAATGATTTTGTGCCAACTTGTTTTTTTTCCAAAGATTTGAAAGTATTCGTGAGTCCGCTAAATATTGTAACAGAGCTTGAAAAATCAATTGAGATAAAAGCAAGCGTAAACGAGTCAAATGATGCAAAATTAAAATTTGAATGGTTTAAAACCGATATAAGAACCAGAGAGACAAAATTTCTGTCAAACAACCCTACATCTAATTCATCTACATTAAAAATAGAAAAATTGAGCTCAAACGACATAGGAAGATATACATGCCAAATAAGCAGAGAGTCAACAAACGAAAAAGTAATTTCACCCACTGGTTGTATAGTTCAAATAAAGGAAAAGTCCGACTTTGATTTGAAAATAGCACTTATAATTGGAAATGGAGATTATGAAAGAGACAAAAATTCCTATTCAGACTGCAAAGAATGCAAAAAAGATTATTCGCATGAATGGCTTTCTTCTCTAGACATCTACGACACTGTTGATTCACTTAAAAAAATCTACGAAAACCTAGGCTACATTGTATTGGCATTCATAGATTTGAATGCCGAAGAGTCTCTAAAATGCACAAGGCTTTTTAAAATGATATGCGATAGAGCCGAAAAAGTGTCTGTTTTGTTTCATGTTCTGGGACACGGTCACAGCCATAATCATCATGATTACTTGATGCCTATAAATACTAGGATACAGTATCATTTAAACGATCATCACTATAACGGACTTATGAACCAAATTTCAATTTCCAATCTGCACAACTTTCTGGAACTGTTTATCTCGGACGAACGAATCGAACCAAATAAACAATTTTATGTTGCTGTCATTTGGGATTTGTGCCGTGGTCATTGGGATCACCAAGTTGATACGCCTGCTTATCTGGACATTGATTCCATTTTAAATAATACATTGGACTATACCATAATTTATGGATGCTTGGCTGGAAACAATGAATTTTTTCTAATGAACGAATTGCCTTATTTAGGTCTACCAAAAGGACCTATTGTTACAAATTTGCTCATAAAGCATCTAAAAGAAAATCTTTCACTTGCTGAAATCGGAGAGAACATTAATCAAGGTAGATTTAAAGCTTTTTTGCTTCTCACATTATTTTTTCTAATATTTATCAATATTTACTTAGAACTTGTTGAATTAAAGTCCAAAGTTCCATTTTTAAACAATCTGAGCAAAGTTAAAATTAACTCAACACTTTATAAAGTTAACTTTTGGCTTAAAGCCGACCAAAACACATTCTATTATGATCAAATAGCATCTGAATATTTTCGTAAGTATTATTTAGTAGAATAAAAATATATTTATGAAATGAAAAATTTTATTTTTGAATAAATTTTTAGTAAATGAAGAAGAAATAAACGTAGAATATGTTCATGATGAAAATAGAAATTTAGTTGCAAAATTTTACTTTAGCAATGATATTTTTTTGAATTCAACCATTTTAAATATTGAATATGAACATAGTCTAATAAATGATATAAAAATGAGTCACGAGCCGATTTTAAGTAAAAAAGTAATTAAAATAATTTAAAAATTAATTTACTGAGTTTTAAGAAAAAACTTTAATTAAAGCTTCAATTAAATGGGTCTAATAGAAAAGAGTACCGAATAAGCAATTTATTTGAAATGTATGAAAGACTCTGTGACGGAATTATAACTATTCGTGTTGATTTAAACAATCGTCAAGTTAAAAAAATCAATATGAAAATACCAGAAAAATATAAACTTTTATATTCAAAATTGAATACAGCTGATATGGATATGTATGTTCATAGTAAGAAACAAATAAACATTTTGGGAGATGATTGGAGTATATCCAGTGCAGATATTGGCCAAAGTGATGAGCAATAGACTTATGTTTGATTTTTAGTCAACTTTTTATCTAAAAAGTACTAAAGTAAAATTTATAATTTTTATTTTAGAGCCAAAATAAGTTAATTTTTTTTCTTAAATTTAAAATTTCTCATTCATTAAATTATTCTAAGTGTCAAATATTTCTAAAATACCATAATGATTGTTTAATAAAAATAATTAATCAAAAATTTCTTTTAAAATCTTGTTTTCATATGACGGTCGAATTTTTAACACCTTTTTTGAGGTATGTCCAACTTTTTTCTTTCCCTCAATTATTCAATTTTTTATAGATTATTGAATACCTGAAAAATGTTCCTCAATTTGGACAAAAATGAACATCTGGATGTATTTTTAAAATATCATTTTAGTCAATAAACCAATTGTATGCCAAAAATTTCTTTGTTTCTGCTTTTTTGAATGAGTTTTTGTTATTTTAAAAAAATTTTCTTTAATTTAGCTCAAAGAATAAGCTCCCAAACCAGACATGTGCAAATTTCAAGTCAAGTCAAAAGACTTTGACTTTATTATTTACTTTAAAATATAGTTCTCAAATATCCACAACCACATTCATTAACAAATAAAATCCTTAAACTAATTTTTTTAAAGTTTTTAAAAATTTCAACCTCTTTATCTTTAATTTATTAGCCCGTATAGCCAAATGTGTAAGCATGCAAGCAGAGAATAGAGGATTCTAAAACCACAGTGGGTGATCTTCAAAATATCTCTGCAGTACGGGGCGCATGTTTAAACCCTTTCATCAAAGATGGTTTTGACTAGCCAATAATTGCGATGTGGATGATCAACTCGATCGAGTAACCTCTGTGCAAGATCGGAGCCGTTGCTAAAATAAAAGGTAAACGAAAAGGAGATGAGTGCCTCCTCATTTTCCGCTAGGATGGAAAAAGAGACAATTATAATATCTTTAATTTAAAAAGACTGATCTTACTTTGTTAAGAATTGATGCAACAACCACCTACCCCAGGTCCCGGATCTCTCTCTTTCTATGTTTGTAAATATACTTGTAGTTAGTTAGCTTTTTATATTATATATTTTTGAATAATTATATAGAATAGAAAATTTATTTATTCTTCTTTATTATCTTTAAAAAAATTCTCATTTTTTGATTATTCGATTACTCAACTATAAAATGTACTTGTACTAACTAATGTTGTTTAAAACGTACCCCGTTTTCTAGCCCTAAAATTCTTAAATAAAAAACTAATTCTTTGCTAGATTTCTTTAGTTGAAAATTCAACATTCTCCGAAATTTTTTTAAAAATTTGATAATATATTTTAACATTTGTTTATGTATTTGTAATTTACTTTGGAAAAATTAAATTAGAAATAGGCTTTTATGAAATTTGAGGTCAGAATGTAAGATAAAAATATCTCTTGAAATTGAACCAACGAACAAGTAATTTATTTTTGTTTATTTTTTTTTGAAATTTTTGTTTTATAAAATATAATTTTAATTTTCAAATAAAAAGTTAAAAAATAATTTAAATTAAAATCTAAAATAGAAAAAAAAAAATTTTAAGAAATAATTTCAGCAATTTATCAAAACTTAAATATATTTATCACTAAATTAAAACTGTTTACACAAAAAGGAATACAAAAATGCATATAATTTTTAAAAAAAATAAAAATAGAGCTAAATTATTTAAATGAAGATTGTTTGGCAGCCATCAACAGAATATAATTTTGGCTAAAAATCGGCTATGTAAATTTATGAAAGGTTGCATGAATTTCACATGTGCAAAATTTCATAATTTTGTCTCAACTTTTTAAATATGATGAGAGAAATTGAAATTTCAAATATGTGCATACATCTTGAAATTTATGCTTTCGAGAAAAAAAATTTGCTTTAGTAACATATTTAACTTAATGCTTTTTGAACATTTATTCATGTCTTTAGAGATACTTTGAAGCTAAAACTCAATGGATTCGATAAAACAGACAGTAATAAACGCATCTACTACATTCTACAGTACACAAGATCAAGAGCAACGTCGTAGCGCCGAACAATGGTTAAATGACTTCAAAAAATCTGTAAATGCTTGGTACGTTTCCGACCAAATTTTGCACTCAGATGAAAATGAACAAGTTCTTTTTTTTGCCGCCCAAACAATTCGAAACAAAATTCAAAACAGTTTCCACGAACTGTCCGCAGACAGTCACCAATCTTTGAAAAATTCTTTAATTCAGCATTTGGAAAAACTCAGTACGTCTAAATACACAACTGTTCAGACACAAATTAATATAGCATTGTCAGATTTAATAATGTTAATGAATTCTTGGCATAATCCTTTGCCTGATATAATTCAAAAGTTTAATAAACCAGAGCACATGAACACACTAACAGATTTTTTAACTATTTTACCAGAAGAAATCAGCAATAAGCGTCTTAAACTAGGACAGAACAGAAGAGATCAACTTAGAAGTTTGTTCTCAAGTTCATCCCCGTTTTTAATTGAATATTTAGAACAAGCTCTGACACAAATATCACTACTACCTTTCGAAGAGAATCAATCTAAAATAAAATCTATATACAAATGCTATTCTAGCTGGATTGATTGTAAATTAATCAAAACAAATTTAATCATCAATTCTCAACTTTATGTTTATTTATTTCGAATTTTATCCGAACCAAAATCAGATTTAGACTTACACGATGTTGTAACTACATGTTTGATAAATATTCTTCTTTTATTTCCATTTAATGCTCGCATTGATGTAAGTATTATTTTAAATTATTTATTTGAAAAATTAAATTAAAAAAAAAACTTAAATCGTCCCCTAAACCATGCGAATATATTTTTGCTCTTTGATTCTTATTCTCTAATTTAGCGAATTTTAATGATTAAAAATTACTTTTTGTATCAAAAAAAAATATATTTTAAAAAATTTAGGAATTCATATTTTTATAATTTATTAAAAGTCATCCTATTTTTCATTCAATTTTACAGATTATGTTAAAAACTCTAAAAAATCTTGAACAATTTATCTTCAAACAATGATTAAAGATTTTTTTTTGTTGTTGTTCATCATGCTTAGATCTAAAATAAATATTCAATTTGAATATAGTACTCGGTCAGCTAAGCTCTTAATTTTTTAAATAAATAGATGATATCCGGGTTATTTATTATCAAGAAAGTAAAAAATCAAATTAAAATTATAAAAACAATTGTTACTATTAAATCATAATAGTTTTAATAAAACGTTCTTATTTTATTCTTTTTCTTATTTAACCAAATATTTGTTTTTATCAGATTTAGAACAAATAATTTTTTATTATAAATTTTTAAATTATTCTTTCCTTAAAAAAATTAAGTTAAAAAAGCACTGATATATCCAGTTTTAAAGGATTAGAAAATTATTTTAAACTTTTTTTTTCAAAAAACATCTATTGGGTGATAAAAAACAAAATTTAATAAATTTTTCCAAATTGCGGGATATTCATTCTTAGAAACTATTTCTATCTGAATATTTGTTAATCTAATCAAAAGTTAATCATAGTTTATTCAAAAAAAATTCAAATTAAAAATAAACACCTTTCTTTTTAATCGGCTTATTTTTAATAAAAATCTTTATTATTTTATTAATTGATATTAATACTTCTTAACACTACATAGCGCGGTAGATTATTAACAGAATTTCCAAATTTGGTTATGAACAATTAATAAAATTTTTTAAGAATAAAAAACAATTTGCTTAATTTTCAAAAGCTATTTTATTAAGTTTATATAAAATATTTATAATAACAATTAAAAAGTTAAATTATTTTAAAAAGGGTTCTAAAAACCCTGTGGGTTTATTATTGTTAATTAAATATCAAGAATTATCAGTCCATCATCCTATTTTTTATCAATAACTCTATTTACGTCAATAAAATATTCGATTAGTAAAAATGAAAAATTTAAAAGTGTTTATTAGATTAAAATTACTTTTGATTACAAAAAAAAATTAAGCTATTTGTTTAAAATGTCTTTTTTCAAATTATCTTTTAATGCGTCTTTTTGGTAAAGTAAAAAATATTTTTTTCGAAGAACAATTAAGTTAAAAAAGCCTATGAAAAATTAAAAATTTGTTTATTTCAACGATAATTGAATTAAAACTTAACTTTGCTTAAATACTTTTTGATTATTTTAGGACTCCGAAAAAGCACTATTGACTTCTTTAAAAGAAAATATATGCAATTTGACAATTAGCTATAAGCAAGCAGAAAGTGAATCAGACGGTGAAAAATGCTCCGATTTTTGTATGATATACACGGAATTGTGTAATGCTTTATCATTCTATTTATTAAACGAGCCAAATACTCAACTTGGTGACTTGAACACTCTTAATTTGCTACTAATGTGTGGAACAAATGAAGATTATGAAGTATTTCAAAAATCATTCGTTTTTTGGTTCAATATTTCAGAAGAAATATATACAAATTCTAAATGTGATAGTTTATGCGAAAATTTTAAATCATATGTATACAGTTTAATTGACTGCGTTTACAAACACTGTCAGCTAAATAGTGAACATCAATCTGTTCCGCCATCTAGATCCGATGATTTTGGCGATTTTCGTATCAAAGCGGCCGACCTAGTGGCCGATATTGTATTCATAATTGAATCGAATAAATGCTTCGAAAAATTATGTTTACTTTTGCAAGCTCCAAACGCAACTTGGTTTGAAATTGAAGCGGCTCTTTTCGTCATGTGCTCATTTGCCAAGTCGCTTTCACAAGAAGGTGACCATTCAGTAACCCAAGTAGTTCAAGCAATTTTAAACTTACCTTCACAAGCACACATTTCAGTCAAATGTACAGCTTTTCGTCTAATTGGAGAATTGTGCGACTGGCTCAACAAGCATCCACAATATTTGGAAAGCGCCTTAAATTTTGTGTGTACAGGATTTACCGATCAAAATGTTGTCCCAATAGCAGCTAATACAATGCTTAACATTTGTAGCCATTGTCAATCTCATTTAGTAAATCATCTACAGACTTTATTGAATATAGTGGTATCCACAGATACTCTAGACATTCCAAGTGATGCTTCCATGGAATTATTGAAAGCTGCTATAGTTATTCTGAACAATTTGCCACCAGTTGAAATCACTGAACCATTGGTAAAGCTTTGCACTATTCAATTAGAAGGACTACAAAAAGTGCTTAATGGCCAAGCGCAACAGGGTTCTAAAGGACTTCCTCTTTATTGGATGGATAGACTTACTGCCATATTCAGAACAATAAAAATTTCTTCTCCTATTGGAAATGTTCATCCATGCCAGCCTGCTATTGAGCAAATTTGGCCAGTATTATCCGACTGTTTGAAAAAATATCAAATTGACTCCAAAGTTACTGAGTCATGTTGTAGAACCCTTAGATTTATGTTAAGATCAACTGAAAAATATTCTCAAAATATTCTCGGTAATTTTGTGACTGAAATTGTCAATCTATATCGCTTGAATCATTTTTCATGCTTTCTCTATCTTGGAAGCATACTTGTGGACATTTATGGCACTGAGAACAATTTTAAATCAGGCCTTGTTGAAATGATGCAGGTGTTTACCAAAGAAGCATTTGATTATATCATAGAAAATTGTATAAATGTTGAAAATTTAGATGAGCTGCGCAAACATCCAGACACGATAGACGATTTTTTTCGTCTATGTCTCCGTTTTATGCAGCGCTGTCCGCTAGAGTTCATTCAGAGTTCTATTTTTACTCCAGTCATTACCCTAGCTGTGACATCGTTGAATCTTGATCACCGAGATGCCAATTTATCAGTGACAAAATTTCTCTCCGAATTTATATCCTTGTCTCATAAACCTCAGATAAAAGGCTTAAATGAGGCTAATTTAAATTTTGTTAATCGATTTATTAGCGAAATAGGCTTTAAAATGATTGAAAATTCGATCCATTCAACAATTAACATGACTACCAGAGACACCAAGGATGGCATAGCCGATGTCTTAAGTGAATTAATTTCTGCAAATAGAAGAGTAGGTTTTTTTTAAGATAACAATTATTTTAAGTATTTTATTTAAAGCTTGTCGAAAATGATTTATTGATGGTACTAAAAGATTTAAGAAAAACAAATCATCAAGGATCAGAAATTGTAACTGAACAACAATTGATGGACATTCATAGAAAAATAATGATGTAATTGTTTGAAATTTTCTATTAGATTAATTTTAAAATTTAAATGATAAAATTTTTATTTTTGTTTTAAGGTCTGATGGTTCGACTGAAATAGAAAATGCGCTAGTTCAACTGGAACAATTATATCTGTAAGCAAATTAAAAGAGTTTGAATTTTACCCCAAGTTGTTTTGTTGTACAAAATTGAACGATCATAACTAGGAATGACTGTAGTTGAAATTTTTGGGCATTTTTATTTTTCATTAAAAATTAGATTAAGCAAGTTTATTAATTTATTTTTTCGAACGGTATTTTTTTTTATCAAAGAATGACTTTGTATTTAATTTTACTGAAAGAAACTTATTTAAAATATATACATAACTATATATATATTTTTTTCAATTTTACTTGAATAAAAAAATAAAATACTATTTTTGAAAAAAAAAACTATTTTGTTATTCATTATATTTATTAAATAAGCAGTTTTTAAAATTTTTTAATGACTATAATTTGAAGCACATTGTTATATTATTTTCATTCATAAAATAAATATACTGCTGTTTATAATAATTCTATTTATTGATATTTAAAAAATTAAAACATAAAAAAAAAAGTAAAATTGCTTGAATCGATACAAAATTTTTTTTCAGTAAATTTAAAAAAGTAAATTGAAATATTTTAGACGCTATAATTTAATTGATTAGTGTTAAAATATCAATTATCAATTATCGATATTTTGTCTGTTCAACTTCTAATTTTCATAAACAATTTAAAAAAATTAAGAACCAAAGGGTTGGCACAAGTAGTTAAACTATCAGCCCAGGCAAACGTTTTTACTGTTTTTTTTTTCTTTTTATTCATTTAATCATTTAATTCAATTTAAAAAAAATATATATACATTAAGTAATTCACAGACATAGCACTGTAAACAACGATGTATGTCATCAATTGTGTCAATAAATTTATTCAAAATAAACTAACCAAATAAAACAAAAAAAAAACTAAATATAGTTTTGATAATAAAGTGACTAGTACTTTTTTTTTTTATTTTTTGTCAAAAAACCATACAAAGTCAAAATTAATTAGAAATCTATTATAACTAATCTTTAAAACTATTTCTCTTTTCTTTTATAATAATTATTGTACAATTAGACTTATTTCTCATATCAATAATTATCCTTCTTTTCAATAAAACGTTTAAACTCAAATTTCTTTTCAAATTTTATTGACAAATTCAAAAATTAAAAATCAAAGAAGTTAAACAGTTTTAAGTTTAAAGTTTTGTTTGATTTTTAATTTCAAATATAATCATCTAGTAGTAGTATAGTGGTTTATTGCAACGCGTAAATAAATGCGAAAATCTGACAACAGATTATGTGCAAAAAATATAATGGAAGTTTTAGTCTATTTTTTCTTTAAAAATATCATTAGATTGAGCTTGCACTGTATCCTTTCCCAACTTATTCCAACCATTTACTACACGGTTTGTGAAGAAGTGGTATCTAAGGGCACAATTTTTGATTATTTCTCTTTTAATTTTATACGGATGACCTCTTGTACTTCTACTTGAAAAAGTGAATGAAGATTGCCACTTGGAATTCGCCTCTAGAATTCTTTTATCTTTCTCTAGATATGAGCACCAATAGGAATTGCATACTCTAAGTGAGGCCTAACAAGACTTGTATAAAGTAATTTAATGACCATCTGTGTCCGATATTTAATACCATGAAGAACTTGGCCAAGTATTCTGTAATCCATTTTAATAAAACTCCGAAAATACTAAGTCGTTTAAGTTTAAATAAAAGTTTTGGGTGATTCACTCTATCGAAAGCTTTAGAGAAATCTGTATAGAGGACGTCCTCTTGATTGCCTAGAGATATTTGATATCTGATTTAAATTAATTTGATGCGGACAAATAAAAAATAAATCGGTTTAAATCATATTTTTTTTATTATTATTATTATTATTATTAAATTTTTTTATTATAACTTAGAAATAATTCTGTTTTCATTATTTTTGTTTTCTACCTAAAAAGTTTTATTTTTAATAAATATTATCCACGAAAAATTAAATCATTATCTTTTCATTTTCGTGAATATTAATATATTTATATTTTATTTAGATAACTAATTTCTTGAATAAAGTGCTAAATAAAAGCCTACTTAGACATAAGAACTTTTTAATAATTTATACTTAGTAGCTTAATAGATTGGGCATAATTATTTGATTCTTTATCTGTTTAAAACTCCACATGCATTTACCAGAAGCACCGATATATGCAAAAATAGGGTGTTTTTGAAATTTTTCAAACTGTTTGCTGATCATTGTAAACTGATATAAGAAATCATTAGTGGACCAGGTGATGTAAATGGATTTTAATTAGAAAAAATAAATCAAAATGTCTTTTAAAAAAAATTAAAAAAATTGTATTAAATAGACAATTCAAAGTTTGAATGAGATTTAAGTGTTATTCACATAATTATTATTTGGTTGAGAAACTTAAAAATTCGTTTTAAAATTTGGGTAATAAAACATTTAAGTTACTTTTTTTTTCATTTATTAAACCAATACTTGAATATGGTTAAGTAGTTTAAAGTTCACAAAAATACCCAGATATTAAGTGACTGCAAAAATTACTTACTTGTTACTTACTTGTACTATAAATTCGTATTAAAGGTTATAAAGATAGGCTCAAATTATTAAGGCTGGTCTTTTTTATTCATCGGCCTTGGTGTTTCACTTAACTTTTTTTTAATTTTATTTTTGTATTTTGGTTATTACATTTTAACTTTAAAGTAAGGATAATTTTGTAGTAAAAGTTACTAGTAGTAGTAGTAAGGTGAACTGCGACTCGGAAAAAGGCCCGAGCATAGCTCTAATGAGTTTTATAAAAAATAAGCTAAAATTTTGGCAAAAGGCAAGTTCGATTTCATCAATATTTATAATATATAGAAAATTTAGATAAGATTTCTTGCCTAGATATATTTCAAAATCTTTTTCAAAATTTTATTTCATTTTATTTAACCGGTTAATTTCTCACAAATTTGATAAGAAAAGTTGATAAAATAATTATCTAAGGTGTATTCTAAATTAATCAACATTATAAATAGAAAGTATTAAAATTAGAAAAAAGTAAATGTAAAATGTTGGGATTCTTCTTAGCATTGTTAATTTCTCTTGGTGATGGCTCTCATCTTGACATATTCGATAATGATGTAGTAACATGGAAATATGGTTCTCCGATTAAGCCAAAAAATTCATCAGTAGAATTCGAATTGAAATTTTTTGCTCCAACAAAACCCGGAAAATATCCTATTGCACTTTTTCTCACCGGTTTGGATGGCATGGCATCTGGTTCTTTTTATGTCGACTTTTCTACTAAATTAGTCAAAGAGAATTCATTAATTTTTATCGTATTTGATACAATCAAACCACCAAAATTTCCTCAAAAAGAAGAACATATTTTTGCAAAAAGTGTAGAATGGACTTTAAAAAATATTCAAGCTTTATTTGATTCAAAGGAAACCCCAGCATCAATTAAAAATAAAGTCTTTCCAATAGCTGAAAGTGTTAGCTTAATGGGTCATTCTGCTTCTGGTCATACTGTGGTATCATATTTAAATGAAACTTGTGGTTTAATAAAAAGTCTTGTTCTTTTCGATCCAGTGGATGGTTACGATCCATTTGGTTTTATTAAAGAATTTGTAACTAATCCACCAGCTCAATTGCCTTTTGCTATTCCAACTTTGATTCTCCGAACTGAATTGGATCCGGTACCAAAATCAAAACTTTTTCCCGCTTGCGCACCCAATAATTTATCAAACGAAAGATTTTTTAACTCGTTGCCAGGGCCGACTTGGATGCTTAACTTCACTGATTATGGACATGGCGATTTTTTAGATGATTTTGCTGTCAAATACGTAGTTTCAACAATATGCTCAATATGCGAGGTGGACTGCGATTTTGACATGTATAGAACAAATATTGTTAAAGCTGTCACTTTATTTTATAAAGGAATAACAGACAGAAATAAAGATTTTTTACTTGGTTTAGAAGATCCAAATAATTCTGGTTTTTTCGATAAAAATCTCAATATTCTATCAACATACAAATCTAATGGTTATGATATTTTGCAAACTGGGCCTTTTTGTAAACAATCATAATTTTTATTTCAAATGAAAATTTAAAAATATTAAGAATTTAATTTTTCATAGATTATCTTTTTAAAAATAATACTTAGAAAAAAAACTATTAAATTAAATAGAGAACTCCCTATAGAATAGAAACTAAGCAACCCTCTGATATAACTCTGGAAATAACTTTTTTCCAAAATGATATGAAAAAAAAATTAAAGACTATTTTAACTTTTATTGAAATTTATTTATTTATTTCAATTAACGCCAAACGACGATGAAAAATTAATAAGAAATTAGTGTAAGTAAAAATAAAATATAATCATAATAATTAAAAATTAAGAGTTATCTACATTTGATTCTTATTATATTATTTTTAAAATTAAGAATTAATAAAAATACACCTATGCATTTAGTAACTTTTGATTAAATATAAGTAAATATAATAAATTTGTGATTATTTTGCACTAAGAAACTTATTTAGATATTCGCTTGCTTTTTGACTTATATTTAACAATTGTACAGTGTTTTTAACCTCTTCAGTTCCAACAAGTAATTAAAATTTCTTTTCTATCTCTTAATTTGCTTTTTGATTTGATGTGTAGATCTGTTCGATATCATTACTCTTGAGCTTATTAACCAACTCTGCAACTATTGATATCTTGTTAATATCTCTACTAGTATTTTTCAATTGTTCAATTATTTTTCGCGTATACTTGTTCTCGTTCAGATTGCGGGAGTACCCATTTTTTTAAGACTGTCAATCTCTCATTTACCTTATTTAAGCCTAGCGCGGCTAAGAACCAAGTACTCCACTTTCTTCTTCGTTGATCGATTTATTGAAATTATTAATTGATTTTCATTTTCTTAAAAAAAATGTCAACCCGAGGGGACAAAAACAGGCAAAAAACACTGTTTAAACGCTGTTTAAACGTGAGCGTTTAAACGAAATAAAAACAGACCATAAACGGGGGTAAAACAGCCAGAAAAAAAAATTTATTATTTTTGTCTAAAAAAAAAAATAAAGACAAGAATTTAGACAAATTTAGTCATAAATAGTTAAATTAAAATAAAATCTTACATAAAAAATTCAACATATTTTTCAAAAATATTGTAAAGTAGTGTGTCTTTTAAGCGTTTTTAGGTGTTTAAATAGTGTTTATGAGTGTTTGAGGTGTTTTTTTACAGTTTTTATTATTAAGAAATATTTTAATTATTATTTTAAAATTAATATTAAATATTAAAACAAATAATTTGATTATTTAAAATCATTCCTGAATAATAAACATGCTTAATTTGTTTTTGAAGTCCTAAAAACGGGATAAAAACAGGCTTAAAATGTATTTGGCGCGTCAAAAAAGGCTTAAAAACTTTATAAATGAAATATTTTGTTTTGTTTATAAAGTGTTTTTCGCTCGTTTTTTTGGCCCAAAAACGCTCACGTTTCAAACGCAAAAAAACAAAGCGAAAACGCCCAAAAAACAGCTACCAAACGTCGTTTAAACAGCGTTTAAACAGTGTTTTTTGCTTGTTTTTGTCCCCTCGGGAAGTTTATTTAAAAAAAATTTATTCAGAAAAAAAACATAACAATTATTCGTTTTATAAATTCTATTAATTTTTAATTGATTAAAACTAGTGATATTAAGATCATTCAAAATTCATTCAAAAAAAATATTGATTTGGTGGATATTGATAATTTGGTGGCTTGAATTTTTCAATACCAAATTATTTAAGCTTTAGATTTTTAATTTGGTAATTTATAAGCTTGCATTTATTTCTTCGAGACCAATTAATTTCATAGAATGCTAATTAATAATAAATAGAAAAAAAGTTCAACAAGTTAGTTAGTAAAATTTAATTTTTTAAAACATAAATCAATTTATCCAAAATGTAAATTTTAAAAAATAAAATTTTTTTCATTCCATTACATCTATTTTATTTTATTTCTCCCCACTTGAACATTAGCTTGGTACAGAAAAGCTAATGCTTTTCTTGTTATAGCACAAGTTGTTATAACAAACGAATGCGGCATGAACGAAGTTTGTTGCTACTCATTGCAAAAAAGTTCAGACTACTATGAATTTAGAGGAATTTTGAAAAAAAAATAGAAAAGAAAATTAGATTTAGTAGTTTTTAAATTTTACATAGAAAAAATAAATAATCAAAATAATTCTTTACATTTAAAAAAATTTAAACCATAATATCGGTTATCAAATTCAAATTATTTGAAAATTATTTGTATATTTTCTTGCTCATAAATTAACTAGCAATTGCGTATCCACGTTGTGGTTGAAACATATTTGGAATTTTTTCATATTTTGACTATTTTTAGTTGCAAAAAAAGACTTTTAACAATGTTTAGGTAAAGTGCACTCTTTTTGTGAAAAATATCTTCGTTTAAAATCTCTTCTGTATATTTATTTAAACAGTGACAAAACAAATATTAAAGCAATACACACAAATAGAATACTTAACAAATAAATTTTAATAAAACATTAAACAAAATTTAGTTTCCAGAAGAGTAGTGACGTGTGACGTGTTTCAACACGAATAAAGATAAGTTAAGTATATTATTTTTTCAAAATTTGAGCATTTGACCTTAGTGACGAATAATTACGAAAAATAATATTCTCTTAGAAAAATAAATTCGAAATGACTGAATTATTTGAACTAAAGGTAAATTAATCCCAAAAAAAATCTTGTTATTTTGTTTCTATTGATACAAAATGCATCAAACTCTGACGGAAAAATATCTTGATTCAACTATTAAAATTATTACCAGAAGTGCAAATCAACTTTTTGACATATCAAATTTATAATTTTATTTTGCGATTCAATCATCTTCCTTTAAAGTTTTTAATTAGAGTCTATTTAAAAAAATCAAAAATATTAATAAATTCAAATCTTATACAGTTTATTTAATTTCGGTGACTTGAATTTGAGTTTTTTATTGGTTGTCAAGGAAACTAAAATTTTCAGAAAAATATATAGCAGAATTCTAACTTGAAAAGTTACAATTGAATGAAAATTAATAAAATAAATTCAAATGAGAAATAATAATATAATTAAAATTAATGATCTGCCAAAAAGTTTTTTCTATCCAAATGGATTTCTCGATTGGACAACTCTTCTAAAGCATATGGAAACCGAAAATGCAAGAATACTTGACTTCTCTGGGTCTGAATCGATAACAGATTTAAATTTTTGGCTTTTAAAATCCAAGCTTCTAATCAGTCAAAGTCTTAAATTAGATGTTGAAAAATTTGTGCTAAATGGATGCCCTTACCTTTCAATTTGGAGTGTTCATTATTTGAATACAATATTAGGCCGGAGTATATTCGATTTTGACTCTGAATTACAAGTAATTTAACTTTAAAAAATTCAATTATTTATAATTATTTTTCTAAGCTAAATAATACAATCAAATGCTGCAACAGAATATCCGAAACATTAAAAGTTTCACTAAATCATAGTTCAAAAAAAAGTATGTAAAATTTTTTTTTTAAATTTAACTTTAAATTAACTCTATGAAAATAATTAAATGTGCAGTAGTAGAAGTAGTGGCTTAATTTCAAATTTTGAAAAATGCACTTCAATAGCACTTAAATTATAAATGAGTTTTAGTAGCTATTTAAATAAGAAAACGGGTAAATATACGGTAAAGAACATCCTGTCTTGATATATTTAATTTATTTATTCAAATTCATAAGCATCCAAGTTAATGCCAAACCTTTTTCAAATATTAATAATTTAACACTAGAAGCGCCAAATTAGTAAATTATGCTATCTTTAGAAAAGATTTTTTAAATAAATATATCTTTTTTGAATTATGTAAATTTTAAAAATTAAAAAAATTACATTGCTAAAATTATTTTGATTTTTTTAAACAATTTTTCTGAATTAAAAAAAAAAAACATGGAAAAATGCTTGGTGCTTCTTGTGTGAAAAAACTTTAAGTTATTTCATCAAATAAGAAGAAAATAAAATAAAAAAAAAATTTAGACAAACAAGTAAGCTATGAAAATAATTAAATTAAAGATTAAATTAATAATTTAAAAAGGCAAGTTTATATTAAAAAGATCAGTAAATTAAAGTTGAAAAAAATCATAATTTTTATAACGAGTGATTCAAAATTTTTGAGCTAAAATATCAACGTATAATCAGATAAGGTTAAAGCATTACACACTTATATCAAGGTTTTCTAATTTTAAATTTTATGTTTGGTTTCAAGTTGGTTTTAGCAAGTTCTAGACAAAATAACACAAATGATATTTGAGCCAAGTGTCCTCGACCTTAAATATTTTTTATAATAAAAATTTCTAATATCATTTTTTTCAAAGAAGCTACTCCATGAGCTAAATAATGACCCTATACTCCGCAAGGAGTGAATAAGAAAAAAAAATTAACTAAATATCATATTTTTCTGATTAGTCATTCTGAACATGCAATCTAAAAATTATAAAATTTTCAAATTTTCAAGATTGTCTTTAAAAAAACACGATTTTTTAATATTTATATTAAATCTTCCTAAAAATTATGGTAGTAAATTCGACTGTTTTTAAGCCATTTGTTCTGATTATTTTTGAAGTTGTTTATTGATGTAAAATGGTGATGTGGTAATGAGGTAAACTATTCCAAAGATTAACTACTCGATTAGTAAAAAATGATATTGTTGCATGCAATTTTTCAATTTTTACAATACATTTTTTATGTCTTCTCAAATTTTAATTCCGATTAAAAAAAATTTATACCATTCTCAAAATTAATAATTTCATCTCCATTAATTATTTTAAATAATTGAATTAAATCACCTCTTATGTGCCTAATTTTTAGTTCAGTTAAGTTAAACATCTATAGCCTTATTAAGTAATCATAAAGACAAATAAGATTCATAAGTATTGATTCTATCTGTCAATTAAAAAATTTTCAAAAGGCCAAAAAAATACAAGTTAAAAGGTAGATTTAAAGATCAGATATTTTTAGATCTTGAAGATTAATTAATAATTCAGTTAAATTTCAAAAACCGTTAAAAAAATTAGCTATTTAAAAAATAAATTGGACATTTTATTTACAAATTTTATTATTCAACTAAAAAATAACTCCATAGTCAAAATCTAATTCAAGAGGTTAAATTAAAGTCAAAACCTTGACTTTAGATATTTTTAGTTCTTTATTTTTATTTTATGAGAAAAATTGATTGATTGATTTCAGAGCAGAAATTTAGGAATTTATATTTTACAAATATTTCTAATTAGCTTATCAAATTATATCATGCACTTGAGTTACTTATTAGAACTAGTGTTGGGTACTGTCAGTAACAGCCAATGGACCATCATAACTTGGTGTTGGCCGTTTTGTTCAATAACTTTAAATTAACTTAAAATTAGTGTCAAATCAGAGATGATTAAAAATCATAATCAAAATTATATTTTATTATTAATAAAGCTTTTCAAGTTAATTTTTAAATATTTTATTTTAGAATATGATTTATTTAATGAAGCAAAATGCATTATAATTAATCCAGATAGCTTTAATCCCAACATAGTAGATGAATTAGCGCAAAATGATGAACCTAAAAAAGAACATAACAATTTTTTTCAAACAGCTCAGCTACAAAATGACAAAAACCAAGTCTTGAATCTTTTTCAGTGCTCTCAGGTATGAATATCCTTTAATTATCAAAATAAATTAATAAATTCAAACCAAAATAATTTATTTTGAAATCTAATCAATTTTTTAATCATTTAAACGTGAAAATTTATTTTTATTTAATATTTAAGTCATTTTGTAGTATTTTTTTAACCGAAAGAAACTTGGTAGTTTTAACCTATGATTTAGTCCAAAAAGAGGAAGAAATTAAACATTCAATATTGTCACGTTTATTCCAAGTATTAAACTCGGATGTTTTACCTATCGGAATTTTAATTCTTGGAATAGGTGAATACAAAGAAAATGTAATTAAATTTGTCAAGAAAAAAATCGATTATGCATTAAAAAAAATTCAAAAATATCTGGTTAAATTGGTCGATTCACATATAAAGTTGGTCTCCTACAAAAATTTAAAAAATTATTAATAAGCTTTTTATTTAAGAAATATTGAAAATATTAATTTTAATCTAAATCTCGAATTGAGTGAATTGATAAATTTAAATGAAAAAATTGGACTAATTTTAGACAAGATAGAATTTGGAATAATTCCTCAAAAAGAAAATTATGATGAGATTTTAATAACCAAAATCGGTCTATCAAATGATGATGCTACCAAGTATTATTTAGATGAAATAGCTAAAAATTCGAGCAGAATAACTCAAGAAGATCTGAGCGAACTAAAAGGATTCAAAGCTCCTCCTACGGCAGTTCAAGCAATCGCTGAAGCCATTTGTTATCTCTTTTCAAAGCAAGCAACTTATCAAAATTTTGTCAAACTTTTAAACAAAAATAATTTTTTTGAAAAATTGAGAAATTTTGATCTCAATTCAATAAATGATTACAAATTCGATCACCTGGAGAAATATGTTAAAACGCCAGATTTTTCAAGTAGTTCGGTTTCGGTTATATCACGTCCAGCATCAATTTTATGCGATTGGATTCACTCAATTTACAATTATGGATTAGCAGTATTATTTTGAAAATAAAGTTCTAACTTTATTAATTTAAAATTTTTAAGATAAGAAAATTGGAAGAAGAAAAAGAAAATTCTATTGAGATTTCGAAAACAAATTTTAAAGATTATTTATTCGAAAAATCATTTTACATATTCAAATGGAACCTTTATTATGAGGACAAATATGAAGATTGTGAAAAAGAGATTGATAATTTGATTCAGCAATCAATAAATCTAAAAAATAGACCTATTTTGACGATTGACGAACTTAATCAGTTATTTTTAGAGAATGAAAATCTTCGCAATTATCAACTAAATCAGTTCAAACAGCTTTCTTTGAATTATGCCAGAGCGCAAAGTGCTAGAGGACAGTTTTTTTTTAACGAAAAAACCAAATTTATAATAACTGATTTAAATTGGTTGAAAAATATAATTGATATTTTATCAAAAGAAAACAGAGATGATCCAACATGGAATTCTATTTTGGGCCCAAATGTTCCTGTCTGGAACAAATCAGCACTCAAAGAAAGACTACAAAAATGGTGCTTAACTGATCAGATATTTGATCATTTGATTTTGTTTTTGAAAGAAAACAATCTCATTCTTTTAACGGCTGAGGAAACAATAATTTCTCTATTCTGTTTGAATACAGATGTAAATTCAATTTTAGTAAGAAATAAAATTATTTTTTTTTTAAAGCTTTATTCAAAAATTTAAACTAAGAACGAATGGAATGAAAAATGTTCAAATGAATGTTTAGAATACAAAATATCATGGGAGTTATTTTCACCATTGCCCTTTAATGTCTTTGCTGAATTTGTATCAATGTTTTTTGATAGAAAAACGTGTCTTAATGTTTTTAAAAATGGATTTTTATATCAAGATATTTATTTTGATGCCTTGGTTAGATATTCACAAAAAGAAGGTAAATTAAATTTCAAAAAAAAACAAATTTATTCAAATTAATTTTGATTAAATTTAAGTTCATTTATGCGTCAGAATGATGAACCCTGAACAAAAATTTATTTCAATTGATAAGTCTTATTTGAAAGACTTCAAAGGAGTTTACATGAATTTTTATATATATTTGTCGTATTTATTGACAAAAAATCATATACCACATAAAGTAGATATTTAAAAAAAATTTAAACTGTTAAACATAATAATTTTTATTTTTAGTTAAATTTAGAAAAAGACAGTCTTAATCATCCAATTTTGAATGATAATCATGAAAATGAAGTATTGGATTCTAATTCCTGTTAGTAATTTTGTTAATTACCTTCACTTTAAATGATTAAATTATTAATCAACTAATAAATTATTTTCAGATAAATATTTAATTTCATTATAGATGTACTTAATGTAGTAGTTATTCCTGCAGCAATCGACTCATTGTGCATTGCCATCCACATTTCAATCTTCGCTTTAAAGCTGTTTAGACTAATTTCATTCACAATTTCTTCTTGAAACTTCTTTTTTCTCTTCAGGTGCTTAAGCTTAAGTTAAACCTTTTCTGAAATTTATAATATATCGATATTTTTCACTTAGATAAGTTTGAACACTTGGATTATGTCTCTATGTATACTTCTTGATTTTAAGCTTGTTAATTCCATTTGTTGATACTCCAAACTTGCAAGCTCAGGTACTAGCTCGTTCACGTTTGTATCTTTTTCTAAATAAAGACATCAAGAGCTGATGGAATCAAATGAATCTTTTTTATTTTTGGAAATTTGAAAGACCTACGGATCAAACCAATAATCGGTTCTCTCTTGCGGTCACATTTTTGATTTGAGAATTACATTTCAAGTCGCTTTGAATATAAATACTTACGTCTCTATTGCCAATAGACTTATTGAGGCGTTTAGAATCCATAGTGTAATCGAAATTTTTGTGTTCATGTTGGCAATGTGTACAACTTTACACTTGTCAATGTTCAACAAAGTAGACCAGTTCTTTGACCATCTACATACGTTATCTTTATCCAATTGTAGACTAAAATCGAAATGAAACTTTTGAATAAGCGATATAATTTTTGTATCAATTAATGACATTAATACAAATATTTTGGGGGCAATTTTAAATATCAATAATTTAATCTGGAGAACTGCAAGTGCTTTGGAAGCAGGTTTTTGTTACTCCACTTCACAAGAGAGGTTTTAAATTGTCACCAAAGAATTCCAGTAATTATGTCAAATGTTTTTAGCAGATTTATCAAGCACGATTTACTTGGCAAAAGACCATGTAGGCAACCAGATATGATGCTATTATCCAATAAATGTTCTAGCATTACATTTTTTATTAGGTCCTTAAGTAATTTGCATATCAAAATGATTAACAAAACTGTACGACAATTCTTTGGTGACAATTTAAAACCTCTCTTGTGAAGTGGAGTTACAAAATTGATATTTAAAATTGCCCCCAAAATATTTTTATTAATTTTAAGTATTATTAGATAATTTAATTTTTGATAGCTTACTGTTACCAATTTTTGTCTTTTTTTAATTCAATTCACGAATAGCCTTAAATTAGACTTTACAAGTTTAAGTTTTACAAGTCAAAAAACGAATTTTTCCAGTCTAAGTCAGACTTGGATTTAATTCTATTAAATATTTTAGAATAAAATATCAGTAACTTAGTTTTGAGCTTTTATTTAATTATTATTTTACAATTATAATCTAAAAAAAATTTTTAAACAGATGACGTAATCCGTTTATATGATTTGTTGGGCAGAAATGACATACTATATTATAAAACTCAATTGGGAAAATATTTGCATAGTTTCAATCTTACTGATTTAAATCAACTGAAATGTAATGACTGTGAAATAGACATTAATTATCTGATCAAGCTAAAAAATGCATATTATTCTTTATATCCTAAATTAAATGAAATAAATGTCACAGAAACTAAAATTCCTTTATTTTGGGGAACTAATGATTCGAATGATGAAAATTTGGTATCTGCTTTTGAACCCGAAGTGGTCATAACTGATCAAAATGATGAAACATTTTCATTTAAATTTATTGAAAAAGATTTTGTTAGTGCGGAACAAATTTATTTGATTCTCACATGGTAATTTATTTGACTGATCACTTTTTTTTTTAATCTAAAAGAAATAAATTCTATTTAGTTATAATACAGGCGAAGTAAATTCAATATGGATAGAATTAAATAATTTAGACATTAAATATGACCAGGAGTCTAAGATTTTCAAAGTTGATAGTTTTCTTTTGTCAGAATATTCGACCATGAGAAGCAATCAATTAAATCTTGGAGACGTAATAATTCTAAATATACGGAAAAAAGTAATTTTGATTTTATTTTTAATTTGATTTAAACGTGATTTACATTTTTTTTAGTTTGATGAATGCAAAAGAGCAACAGTTACTTTAAATGGAATTACTATTTTGGAAATGGAATATTCTCATCAATATTTAATACCAATGTTTTCTTTTATAAATCAACCAGAAATTTTATCAATCAAAAGTTCAGAACTATCGAGATGTTTTGAATACAATAATTCAGTAGATGCAAAAAAATATACTAAAACTGATCTAAGCTCATTAATTAATCATCGATTAGAAGCAAAAGATCAACAATTTCCAAACTTAATATCTCCTTCTACTATTGGTATTATTTTATTTTTATTTTTAACGGTCTTGTTAATCATGTTGCCTTTATTCAAGTTCATAAGTTGAAAATCTTAATTTTGTTGCTAATTGAATAAATCAAAAAAAATATTTCAATTCAAATAGTTTATATTTAGATACTAAAATTGTTCTTTGATTTAATTTAAATAATTTACTTGTTATGCAAGTTAAAAAATAAAAATCAAAAATGTTTTTTTTAAAAATTGAATAACTAACGCATAAAATAAGTATTTTATAAAAAGACCTCATAAACTTAATCTTGATTTTTAAAATTTGAATTACATCACTAAAATTGGCATTAGTTGTCATTTTGTAATCAATTTACTTGTGCATATAGCTAACTGTTGACACCATTAACAAGAGTCAAATTTAAAACAATTTCTAAAATTTAAATTTAATTTTGGTTAGTTGATACTAGAGAAAATCAGGTTTTGATTCATTTTGATGGATGGGCTTCTAACTATGATTACTGGACTGAACTTCAAAGCTCTGATTTGAGACCTGTTGGCTGGACAGAATATCACCTAAAAAAGATAAGAGAAAGAAAATGGTTAATTGATTATGAATTGAGAAATATAAAATTTGATCTTCCAATTGGTATTCTTTTTTTTTTAATTTAATTTTTCATTTTTACAGCTATTTTTTTTATAGAATATAAAAACGGGATTTCTAAAAAATTTTCATGGGAAAATTATCTAAAAGATCAAAATGCTTCTGCAGTTCCTTTCGATATTTTTACTTTTGTAAGATTTTTATTTTTTTATAATATTCAAAATCAAAAAAATATTTGCCACTCCTATCTTATCTAATTCACTAAATCTGTAAATTTTTGAAATAAGAGCAGAAAAAAATAATGATGTGGTTAATATTAGTCAAATGATCTAATCAAGGTATTCAAATTTTTGATTTTGGATTAGATTTAGAAAATGAACTACATTTTGTTGACAAGACAAGAATTGATGATCTAGTTCGAAATGAGCAGTGGCATTTTTTGAAAAAAATTCTTTCTCAAATAAATTAAAATTTATTTAAGGAACAAAAAAGTGGAATGACATTGGTGGATTTCAAAGGAAAAAAAAATCAACAAGTGCTAACCTCATGCCTAAATTTACCAAATACTAGTTTAAAAAGAAAAATATATAAAAAATTCATTGAAAAAAAATGGATTAGTTTGATAGAAAAGAATATATTTATTACTGTTGGATCTGCAGCAATTCCTATTCGAGGAATAATTGTTTTACCAAAAAGTTTTAAAAATCTTGTGTCAATAAACAGAGAAAAGTTATTTCAAGATTTAAACTTGCACTTTTGTTGCTTAAATATGTCACAAACTGATAGAGTTTCATATTCTCACATGCTAAATTCTAAAGGAATTAAACTTAATGAAAAAATGATAGATTTAAATGATTTGGTGCTCTTTTCAGTGTCAGCATTTATGCTGTTGAATTCAAAGGTAACTTTTCAATAATTAAATTTAGTTATTATATGCTTATAGCCCAATATGTGGGCTATATGTATTTTTTTTCCTCTAAATTTTTTTTATTAAATTATTTAAATTCATTTTTAAAAATATTCAATTTTTTTCTTTTCTAACAATATTTAAAATAATTTTATAGATAAATTTATAATTTTATAAATTTATTTGTACATTAAATGTAATTTAGTTTTTATTTTTAAATAAAGAATAGACAATTATCTTAAAAATTAATATCAGTCAAAAAATAAATAAAATCTAAAGAAAAAGTTATTCAAAAAATTAATAAGTTTTTAAGATAAATACGATATTATTTGACAAAATAATTATTTGTGAATTTATTTTATGAATAAATTTTATTTAAAAATAGTCCAGAAAAAAATAATTATATTCAGTTAGATTTCTTAGAGTCATTTTATTCAAATTTGAATATTCTAAATGATCGTATTTTTTAATTTTAGTCAAAAAATTTTGCTTTTTTTTTTAATTTTTTTTAATTTATCAATGAACAAAAGCAATAATTAGCTTATTTTCAAAATAATCAGCATTATATTCTAAAGTTCGATTCCTCTTTTGTTCACGCGAATTACTGCTTTTTGGGCCAAAAAACACTTGATACCTTTCTTCAACTGGGTCTTGGTTAGTAAAAAGCAGTTCTCTAAGAAAATAAGTCATTGAGAAAAAAATTTTTTAAGAAATAAATAAACAAAGAGTTGTAATTTTTTGACTAGTACCCTTGATCCCGTCTATCCGATCATCTCGTTAGATGTCATCATCTCTATTTCTGTTTTCTAGAATATTTTTAATAATGCAACTTTTTATGTCGCATTAAAAGAAATTTTTTTACATTTAAAAAAATTTAAAAGATTATTAAATTTATTATGAGAAGATTTTTCTATTTAAACCAGAAAATAAAGAAAAAACAAAAGAAAAAAGGGTGATTTTATGACCTTATATTTTATAATTAAACGTTAATGTATATTTTCGGGAATTTGACATTCGTCAATTTTATTTTTTTTTAATTAATTTTTTTAAAACTATAATGTAAATATTTAAAGCTTATCTCAATAATCCCTGATAATGCGAAATTATTCTATGATCAAGATGAAGATTTTGATGGAAATAAGATAAGCCAATGTGTTCGCAATTATCTAGAATATTTAATTGACTATACATGTATTTTTATCAACGAGAGAGAAATGGCAGAGAGAAAATTCGAATGCAATATCAAAAAATATTTAAAACTCGTTTCAATTGATTTTCAAAAGGCAAATATTTTCAATTTTCAAAAGTGCTCTCAAAATTCAAACTTAGCAGAATGTTACTATTGTCATGTGGCCAGTGAAAGTCATCGATCTTTAAATAAAATTGATATTTTATCGGATGAAGAATTTAATCAATACTCAAAATTTTTTACTCGATTTGGTTTCATCGATTCAGATTGTCTTTTGAGCTTGAACTCAGACTTTGCAAATAAATACTCTAATTTAGAAAGTCTAACCATTATTAATGTTCCAATAGCAATTGAAATTTCCGATTTTTTCAAGCTTTTTGCCTCATTAACAAAAGTAAAGCTTATTCAAAATGATTTAGAATATTTTCCCGATTCTTTAGTAGAATTGGATGGTTTAAAAATGCTTTCGTTTAGTAATGTAATTAAATTAGAAAGTTTATCATTTGAAAAGATGAAAAACCTTGAAATACTAGAACTGGAAAACATAAAAATAGAAGAAAATGAAAAGGTTATTATTAATTTGCCAAATTCATTAAAAAGTTTAAAAATTTCCAAATCTTCTTTCAATCATTTCATTTTTTGTTTAAATCCCAAGTCAATTCATGAACTTAAATTGTCTGGTATTCCACTAATAGACATGGATAAATATGGTAAGAGCAATTCATTGATCAGTGGAGATAACTTTAAAAAAGAATTAAAATCTTCTAAAATTATAAGCCAAAATCAAGTTAACAAACTTTTTAATCATTTCGATTCAAATATGAATGGATTTTTGGATTTTGATGAAATGTTAAAAATTAATGCTTTCTTATTCAAAAAATATTTACGTTTAGGTCCCGATATACCAGATCAAATATTTCAAATGATAAATTTAAAAATATTAGATTTGAGTTTTCAATCTATTGAACATATTCCAGACCAAATCGAAAATTTAAAAAATCTAACTAGTCTCATATTGAATAATTGTATTCTATTAAAAGATATTAGCTCAAAAGTTGCTAATTTGCCGTTGAATAAACTTGATTTAACTAATTGTATTTCTTTGGTGACTCCTCCAAAAGAAATAGTGAATAGAGGCATTCATTCAATACAGACTTATCTAAGACGTCTCTTAAAAGGATCAATTGAACTAAAAAGAACAAAACTGATGGTAGTTGGCTTAGGTCAAGCAGGCAAAACGTCTTTATTAAGATCATTGAGAGGATTTGAACACGAAGCAAAATCTGAATTGACTGATGGCATTAAAATTGATGATTGGATTATTGATACTAAAAATGGGTCTACTCTAACATATTCAATGTGGGACTTTGCAGGCCAAAGTGTTTATTACAATACGCATCAATTCTTTTTAAGTTCAAGAGGTGTTTACTTGCTTGTTTGGAATGTAAGATCAGGAAGCGAATATGCTGGCTTGGAATTTTGGCTTAATAGCATATCATCTCATGCATCAGGAGCACCAATTTTTATTGTTGGAACTCATATTGATCAAGTATTTACTTTTTTTAATTATTATATCAATTTTTAAGTAAATTTTTAAAACTTTTTCTAGAAATAAATTTAGTTTAAATAGGAATTTAAAATTTAATCAAGATCTTGAGATAGAACTATGTGATTCTAATCATTTCGAAATTTTGACAGATTTCTAAAATAAATCAACAAAATTAAAAATTGATTCAGAAATTCAAAAATTTTTAAATTTTTTTGATCTTTTTGTGAATATATATTTTATTCGATAAAAAAAATTATGAAATTTCAATTTTCAAAGTTTTTATTTTTAAAATAAAACCTGAATCGGAATTTTTGCTTAGGTTTTTTATTAGATTTCATTTTTCATTGAAATATTTGACAAATCAAATGATTAAGTGTAGTAAATTTTAAAATAAAGCAGCTATTTTTGTATTTGAAATTTAAAATACAGAAATATCTTATACATTAAATTTTTATGAGCAATTCTCCAAATTTTCCAAAAATACCAGAAATTACCTTTACAATTTATGGCAAAAGTCATAAAACTGTGTAAAATTATCAATAAGCTTCTAATTTGTTAATCAAATTCTAGGAATAAAATATTGTGTAATTTCGAAGAAAATGTCTAAATTTAATTAGAATAAAATCTAATTTTGAGACTAATGGTCCAAAGTTTAAACTTGATTTATTTGTTAATATTCAATTGATGTGTTTTTTAGGTTTTCAAATATGTTCTCGATGAAGACTATTTAAAAACAAAGTTCAAAGATATTGTTGGCTTCTATTTTGTCTCTTGTAGCACTGGTCAAGGCGTAGAAGAGCTCAAAGAAGCATTGATTAAAACAACATTAGAGCAAACTTATATAAATGAAATGATTCCAGTAAATAAATTGTTAATGAAAATTATAAAAAAAATTATATTTCTCTATTAGGAAGCATGGCTTAATTTTGAACAAAGTCTTAAACAAAATTCTAATAAAATATCAATCTTATCTTTTGAAAATTTGAGACCATTTGCTGAAGAAAACGGAATATATGATTCTGAAGAAATTTTACAAGCAGTAAAATTTTTAAATGATCTTGGCTCGGTCCAATATTTTGAGAATAAAAGCTTAAAAAACAAGGTTATTATAAATCCTCAATGGATAGTAAATGCTTTTACAAATGTTGTTTCAGTAAAGCAAACTTACATTTCAAATGGAAAGCTTTCACACGATAAAATAAAGGAAATATGGAAAGATTATGATGAAAATTTGCACTCATGGATGCTTAAATTAACCGAAGAATTTGATCTTACTTTTCCAGTTCCTGATAAAAATATGAGCATTGTACCATGCCTATTGCCTGACACTGAGCCAGAATTGAATTGGCCTGAAATTAATCTAAACAGCCCAATAAAGATAAAACAATTCAGAGTGAATTATAAATTTGATTATCTCCCAATTGGTCTGTTTAATCGGATACAAGTTAGACTTTTTCAATATGGAGACAGTTCCTTTATATGGAAAAAAGGATCTTTTTTGAAAAAAAATTCTCATATAGCTTTAGTTACTCAGTCTAAAGATACTCTTTCAATTGAATTAAAGGTACAAGGAATTAAACCTGAAAACGTAGTATTTGTTATTCATGAAACTATTGAGACATTGATAAACGATTCATTCAATGGTCTAAAATATGATTTCAGCTTTCCATGTCCTGATTGCATTGAAATTCAAACAAAAGAACCTTATTTATTCAGTTCAAGGCTACTTAAAAGAGCAAATGAAATGAGAGCCCAATTTTTACAATGTAGAAGGTATTTTCACGTAATATCTGTTCAAGAAATGATGTCCATTATGCCAATCGATAATACTCATTATATGGAAATGAATTTAGAATACACAATTAGAGATTTAAATAAGTTTAAAAAAAGCACATTCAAATATGATATTGTTTTTTGGTATTGCCATCAAGACGCTAAGTTGGATAAAGAGAATTCTGTAAATCCATTAGATGCAATTAACGATCTTAAGTCTCAGGGTTTTAAAGTTTGGTTTTCCGAAGATCCTTTAAATGAAAAACTCAATAATGTTTTTAAATTAATCAAACAAGCTAAAATGGTTCTTTTAGGTATTTCGGATAATTTTGCTCTTGATCCAAAATGTCTTGAAATTTTTGAAATAGTGAAAAACATATTTAAAAAATCTTATTTATTAGTTGAATTCGGCCTATTAAAGGAGAGAGAATGGCTAAAAAATCCCAATTTTGCTTCAGTGTGTGCCGATTTTCGAGTGATAATGAAAAACCCTAAGAGATATAAAACGAAAATTGTCGATTTAATTGAATCAGTTGAAAAAATTGTACAAACTAATCATAAAAAAGAAAGTGGAAAGAAAAACCCAGATGTCTTTATAAGTTATTGTTGGGCAAATTCTCATGATGCAATAAAAAAAGGATCAAAAGCAACTAAAAAAAGCCTTGGTTGGCTAGATCCTAGAAGTTTGGTGAAATTTTTTGCCGATAATGAAATAAATGCGTGGTTGGATGTGGACAATTTAGATTCGACAACTCAAATGTTTGGCGAAATAACAAAAGGAATGAATTTGGCTAAAGTTATTGTGGCATGTGTGTCTGATGAATATGTTGAATCACAAAATTGCAAGCTAGAATTTCGATTCGCTCATATATCGCTCAAAATTCCAATAGTCAAAGCTGTCGTTGGTCTTGGAAACGAGTGGCGAAAGAATGAAATTGCTTTTTTGGGCAGCAATTATCCAGAGGTTAATTTTCAATATGAAACACAAGGTAATTTTATAGATTTTCTGCTTGAGTAGCTTTACATCAAGGTTAAATTTGATAGATAAATCTTGTGCTCTTTTTACTTTAAGTTTTTTCCAGACTTTCTTGTAAGTCCCAAGATAAAGTTTAAATGACTTGAATTAAATTTCAAGTCAGAACCTCGGACAAGTTAAAACTGAATTAATTTTTAAGAAAATAGAGTTTAAAGAAATTTATATTTAATAAAAAGATGCTTATTCTTTAAATTTTAGTTTACCAAGATGATTAAATTAAAAATTTGTTCAATTTATTTAATTTATAAAAATCGAAAAAAAAAACTAAAACATTATTAGTGAAATCATATAAAATAAACTTTTTTATCGTTATTTTTTTTTCGGACTTTACATAACCTTTAAGGCTTTCATTGAGATAAATAAAATAAAGAAACTTAAAAAAATTTAAAAACTTATTTACGAGTTTTCAATCTTCGAATAACTTAATTGTTAGTACCTTAATTTTTCTATGTTTTGATTACAACATCTGACAATTTACCTCCTGACCGTACTTCTTAGATTGCCTCTCGGCATTGATGATTGTGTATTGAAGAGCCAAATTAGTTCTTCTATTCATTTGAACTTTTGTATTAGATCTTCGTTGATCTAACGGTAGAATATTGAAATTATGGCATCTTTCTTCTTACATTATACCTTTGAAATCATAGACCATTTTTTGGGTACAGCACTGCACCTTCTCAAGGCATAACTTGCTCTTAACCGTCCACAATGGCCAAACTGGGACTGCGTATTCTGAATGAGGTCGTAAGTAATAAGTTTAGAGACTCTTCTAAGTTATGATATATCTCTATTGTAAAATATGTTCTTTAGCATACTTGCCTTGGCCGCCTCTTTGTTCGTTTGGTTTGTAGGTTTGAGATGGTTTGATAACTCCGGGATATCTTTAGCGATAGCTACAATTGATCCGCATTAACCAAATAGCCCATTTAAACCCTGCTTTTGTTGTTTTCTTTTGTACTTGATGATTTCTAAATTTCATTGCTTTGAATCCTATACCATTTTCTTTTGTACACTAGTTGACCATTTTCGTTAACGTTGACTATTGTGAACTATAGTAGCAGTAGTAGTAGTATGAGTGAAATTGAGGTTACACCTAAAGCAGCGCTTAATGCATGAGCGAGCCATTGCAGACGTAATATCATTTTTAAAGAAAATTTAAAAATCTACATAATTCAAAAAATATATATTTATTTGAAAAATCCATTCAAAAGATACGAGGATTTGAAAATTTTTCAAAGTTAGTGTTGCTAGTGTAAAGGTAGTGAAAGTATTTGTTCTTTAATGCCGCTATGAAAACCTACGAACTTGGTTTAGATGCTTCAAGAAAAAATAATTCTAAATTTCTGCTCTCATAAACCTTGAAACATCAATTTTTTTCTAACCATGTCTGTGGACTTTTAGTGTAGCATTAATATTTACTAACACAAATATTTATGTTACTCATTTTAATAAGCGTCTTAATGCTCTATAATAGCTAATCACATAAAGTTTTTTTAATTATCTTGGTTTTATCTGTTTAAGAGGCATATTCGGTACTTTTGAAGCATGTCCGAAAAGAACTCTCAAAATACTCCAAGAATAATTTAAATGATGAATCAAATGAGAACAACATTGTTATTGATTCTAACAATACAGCTATTCAAGAGTTATACGAATTAACACAGAGAAAGTTTTTACGTCAGTTAATCCAATTCTCGAGTCTAGTTTCGACTGCTCGTTCTTATCCGAGATTGTTTGGCATTGATTTTATAGACGAGGAAAAAATTTCCCGACTGAAATTTTTAAAAAGTTTTGGAAACGCTACGTCTGCCATTGGAATTGCAGATATTGATTTAGAATTCAGTGAAGAAAATCGAAACAATACAAAATTAATTCCTTGTATAAGACCAATGTGCGAACATGAAGAGTCGTGGCATTTTTCAGATTGCATTGTTGTTCTTCCGGAATTGCTTAGTGTTTATTGTCCGTTCTTGATTAGATTAATTACAATTTTAAAAAATGGTTCCTCTTCAAATGAATTAGGTGTTTTTCTTACTGAAAAAGGAAATAAACTATTAAGTGAGATGGAAAAATCAATAGATGAGTCAGTTGACCTTTGTGATTCTTACAATAGCTTCAGAAATATTTTTATAAGCGAATTTGAACATGATAGATTTTATTCTCTGTCATGGTTGAATGGTGAATGGAATGATAATTCTCTAGGATTGGAAAATTGTGAATTAAGAAATGCTAAGATCTTGTGGCTATGCAACAAACATTGTGAACAAACTGATGCCGAGATTTTAAGCGATAAAGACAATTTTTCAATTAATCCAATAGAAAAAGAAAAGATCAATCTTATTCAAGAAATTGCAAATGTTGAGCTCAATATTTACTAATTTTTTTCAAGAATATTTTATTGTCTGTTTTTTAAAACACCTTATTTTTAAATATATAACACTAATTTCATCAGTTTTGGTTCCAGTAATTTACAAAATTTTTAATTTTTTTCTGAAAAGATTTTGTATTTTTTTTGAAAATTATTTTTGAATTAAAAAACTTATCATTATCAGTAATCCTGAAAATGAAAAAGAATTGAAATTTTTTGAACTTTAATAAAATATCTCAATATAATGTCTCTAATTATATATTTGATAATAAAAAACATGCAATTTTATTTTTACTCGAATCCTACTAAGGAAAAAAAATCTTAAAAATATCTCTGTAGTGCGGATGCGAGTTTATACCCCTTTGATTTTAAAACAGGTGATCTGTTTCAATTGGGTAATAATTTCGCTGCAGTAACCTCTGTGTCAGATCGGAACCGTTGCTTTAAAAAGTACTGGAAAAGAATCCAGATCCAGTTCACCAGATCTTGCGTTTTCTTGTAGATAAGTCTTTTTCATTAGATATTAGCACAAGATAATTCAAAAGACTAAGTCTCCAAGTTTTGCTCTTAATCCCTATTGATTCTTCTCGTACTGACAATTGCCTTCTTCAAGACATAGTCAATATGTATTAGGAATAATGTCGAGGAGAGAACGCACACTTGTCTGATTTCTGTACACACTTTGAAGCTCTCAGATTTTTCTTATTTTAACTTATTTTTAGAAGATTTTTATTTAGTTAGCTATTATCTGTTGTATGCCAAATGATATCAGTATGACTCATAAAATTCTTCTCCGATGCTATAAAAGGCTTTCTTTGAGGCTTTCATGAGGTTAAGACGCAAGAGGTTATTCCATTCTGGACATTTTTCTATGATGTTCCCAAGAGCAAATATTTGGTCTTTGCATCCTTTTCCCTCGTTTAAATCTTGTTTCTTCTCCTCTAAGTATGACATCAAAACCGTACCTAATTATTCACAGGATTATTCCGAAATATGCCTTGTTTGCTATTGGTAGCAGTGTTATTCCTCGCCAATTGTCACA
>PJRA01000509.1:1127304-1219977 GCA_016987375.1 Brachionus koreanus | reverse complement strand
TAGACCTATTTTGACGATTGACGAACTTAATCAGTTATTTTTAGAGAATGAAAATCTTCGTAATTATCAACTAAATCAGTTCAAACAGCTTTCTTTGAATTATGCCAGAGCGCAAAGTGCTCGAGGACAATTTTTTTTTAACGAAAAAACCAAATTTATAATTACTGATTTAAATTGGTTGAAAAATATAATTGATATTTTATCGAAAGAAAACAGTGATGATCCAACATGGAATTCTATTTTGGGCCCAAATGTTCCTGTCTGGAACATATCAGCACTCAAAGAAAGACTACAAAAATGGTGCTTTACTGATCAGATATTTGATAATTTGATTTCGTTTTTGAAAGAAAACAATCTCATACTTTTAACAGATGAGGAAATAATAATTTCTCTATTCTGTTTGAATACAGATGTAAATTCAATTTTAGTAAGAAATAAAGTTATTTTTTTTTGTTAAAAGCTTTATTCAAAAATTTAAACCAAGAACGAATGGGATGAAAAAAGTTCAAAGGAATTTTTGGAATACAAAATAGCATGGGAGCTATTTTCACCATTGCCATTTAATGTCTTTGCTGAATTTGTTTCAATGTTTTTTGATAGAAAAACGTCTCTTAAGGTTTTTAAAAATGGATTTTTATATCAAGATATTTATTTCGATGCTTTGGTTAGATATTCACAAAAAGAAGGTATTTTAAATTCAAATTTGAATTCTTAAAAAAAAAATTTATTAAAATTTTAATTAAATTTAAGTTCATTTATGCGTCAGAATGATGAACCCTGAACAAAATTTTATTTCAAATGATAAGTCTTATTTAAAACACTTCAAGGCAATTTACATGAATTTTTATTTCTTTTTGAAATATTTGCTTTTTAAAACTCAAATTGTTTATTCCGTAAGCTTTTCTAATATTAAAAAACAATTTAAAAATATTGAATTTTGCCAATTTTCAATTTAAGATTAAATACGATGATGAATTTTTCAATCACCCAGTTGACTGTGATATTAGTGAAAAAAAGGCAGATTTGATAGAGGGTTAAATATAAAATTTAATTTTTTACTTTAAAATAATCCTTTAAATTTTAGTTATCCAATCTGTTTGGATTTGTGATTGTTACTTTTTACAGGAAATGATCCAAATTCGGCATCACAATTTTGAAATGAATGAAATGCATGAATTGAAATGTTCTGATTGTGATTTAAAATTTGTCAAATTTAAAAAGCTAAAAAATTTATATTTTGAATTGTTTTCCAAATTTTTTGAGGTACCATTACAAGAAACATTAATTCGAGTAAAAAATTATCATGAGACAAATAAATTTGTATCAGAAAACATGATTGAATTAACTTCATTTTTACCAGAAATATTTAGTATAAATGAAAATCACGATTTTTTTATCTTGAATTTTTTAAACGAAATAATGATTGATAATTTTTTTATCTGCTTATCAACGTAAATTTGAGAAAAATTTTTTTTTAAATCACTTAATCTATATTTTTGATTTAGGCCAAAAGCTGATTGCTCAGAAATTTTTATTCACTTGCCTCGAATGGAAGTAAAACTTAAACAATCGGAAAATATCAAAGTTTGCTATTGTTTATTAACCCAAGAGTCACAATTAGATAATCAAATTAAAATTGGCGATACTGTTAAATTGGAATTTTTAAAAAAAGTTTGTCATATAATTTTTAAAGAAAATATCTAATAATCTTGCTTTTCAGGAGAAAACTGAAACAAATATTAAGCTTTACTTGAATAATCAAAATTTATTTGAAATCGAATGCACTAATTGTAATTTAGTTCCTTATTTTGGAAGTTTAAGTAATGAGTTAAGCTTTAAATCAGAATTGGGAAAAAGTTTAATGCAAAATAATAAAACTAAAATAAAGTATGCTAAAGATCAGATATCTTGTTTAATCGACCATTATCTAGAAGCCAGAGATCGAAAAAAGAGTAGTGTTTTTGCTTGTGCCAAAATAAGTACAATAAAATACGAAATATTAGGGTGAGTTAAAAATTTTGCGTTTTTTAACTTTTTTTATTGATAAATTAAAAAAGTAATAGTAAGCTAATCTTCAGAACATAAACCATTATACTTTATAATCTTTAGCTATCTATCAGCCATTATTTCAATTACTCTATTCACGGCTTTTGAACCCAAAGTTTACTTAACTCTTCTTCAATCAGGACTTAGTTAGTGAATCCAAAGAAAATGAGCTATTGAGCCAAAAAAGATGATAATCAGATGATAATTTTTCCAATAATAACCAAAAAATACCAAAATTTCAAAATTTTCATTTTATAAAATTTTTTAGATTTAAACATATAAAGAATTAGACATATCATTTTGAGGAGCATTCAATTCTTTTTATTCCTACATATAATATGACTTAGAGCTATTGAATTACAAAGATTTTAAAATCAAAAATATCGAATCTTTAATAAAACGCAAAATTTTATGACTCAACAAAATAAATTATTCACTTTTTTAAAAATTTATTTTTATAGTTGAAGCTAGAAATAATTCAGTTCTTGTCAGTATTATTCAGACAAACTGTGAATATTGGGCAGAGATAGATGATCTTGATTTGAGACCAGTTGGTTGGTATGATTATACAAAAAAGAAAAAAAAAAATAATGAGTTTTACGGTCAAATTGAAAATAAAAATATTAAATTTTCTTATTTAAAAAGTAAATTTTTCTCTTTTTTTTATTTACAATTCAATCTTTTTTTTAAGATAATGACAAGATCAGGAAAAATTTTTACTGGACTCAATTCCTAAAAGAGAATAAATTTCAAGCTGTGCCATTTTCTATATTTACAAATGTAATTTTCTTGAATTTTTTCCTGAAAGTTAATTTACATTTGAAAAATGTTAGGAGCAAAAAAGTGGAATGAGCTTTAAAGATTTCAAAGGAAACAAAAATCAAATTACTCAAAAAAAATGCTTGAAGAATTCGGAAGTTAATTTGAAGTTATTACACAATTTTATGGAACAAAAATCGGTCTACCTGATGGAGAAACAAATAAAGATGAAATATGACCAGATTTCCGCTCCATTAAGAGGACTTTTGTTGTTGCCAAAGAATTTAAATGATTTAATTAATCAGAAAAATAATTTATTAGAGAATGTAAATTTACATATGTGTTGCATGACAAGGTTAGACGATGACAAGACAGTTTATGCTCATTTGCTTAATTGTAAAGGAGTTTCAATTCAAAAAGAAAACATTAGCTCAAGTGACTTAGTTGTCATTTTAATAACAAGCTTTCTAGTTTACAAATCTAAGGTAATTTTTTTTTAATTTATTTTAATTATAGCAATTAATAAAAATATGTTATATTCGAACTAAATTGAATAGCTTTATTAAATTAATACTCAAAAGCTAGTTTTTAAATCAAAGACTAAAAAGACAAAAAAATAATTTTTTAATTAAAACTTGTTAAAAATTTAAATTTAAAAAAATGAACAATAATGAATATTATTTTAATTTTTTTAGGATAGATTTTTAAAAAATTTTTTTTGATACAAATAAAAAATTATAAAGATAGGCGTATAAATATATAAAAATAACAAAAAATATAATTTGAAAAACAAAAATACTGAAGTTAGGATTATTTTTAATTATCAACTACAAAATTAATAAAAAGTGTCTATTATACTTAAAATATACTCATTTTTTTATTTATCGGAAACAATTTAACTAAAATTAATAGATTCAAGTGAAAATAATTTTAGCTCGTTTTTTATATTAAATTTTATAATGATCATATCAATTTTTTTTTAACCTAAATTAAAATTTTCTATAATTTTAGTTTGATTCAATTGTGCCTGATAAATGCATAATTTTCGACCATCAGGAGCCAAACCTTGACGAATTTGAACTAACTAAACATATTCGAAATTATTTGAAGTATTTTTTCGAAAAAATGAGCATATTCTTGAATCAGAGTAAACTCGAATATCAAATAATTAATATTGATCTGAAAAAGCATTTTGATTCAGAGATTATTGATAAAAATGAATCAAATAATTTTAGATTCGAAAAAAGTTCTAGTCCTTTAGGACGGTGTTACTATTGTTATTTAGCTGATCATAAATACAGTCAATCATGCAAAGAAGATTACCCAATAAACAAAAAAATAAATGAATATTCAAAATTTTGTCTTCGATTTGGCATAATTACATCTCATAAAGTACTACATTTGGAGACCGAATTTGCCATAAAATTTCACAATTTAGTAGATTTAATATTAATCAGCGTTCCATTAACAATTAAAGATGAGAATTTTTTTATCCATTTTAAAAATTTGGCTTTTCTTAAATTATGGAATAACAATTTAAACTCAATGCCTGGATCCATTTTCAATTTAGAAAAATTAAAAAGCCTGTCTTTTGTGAATAAAATTGATTTTGATAACTTAAACTTTAGTCAAATGAAGAGCCTTGAAACACTCGAGCTAGAAAACTTGGAAATCAAAGACTTGAAGACAGAAATCGATCTTCCAGATAAATTGGAAAACCTAAAAATTGCTCGTTCCTCTTTTGCCCATTTCACTTTTAAATTAAATCCAGTCAATATTATAAATCTAAAATTTATAGGTGTACCATTTTTAGATCCGAAAAAATACCTTAAAAATACTTCATTAATCGGCAAAGAAAATTTTATAAAAGAGATGTCGAAAAACAAAATTTTAAACTCAGAGCAATTAGAGAAACTTTTCAAACTTTTTGATTCAAATTCAAATGGATATTTAGAACCTGATGAAATTTTGAATTTTAATGCTTTTATTTTCAAGAAATTTTTGCGAATAGGTCCCCAACTACCAAGTATTATTTTTCAAATGGTTCAATTAGAAACATTAGATTTTAGTTTTCAATCTATCAAACAAATTCCAGATGAAATAGAAAATTTAAAAAATCTTTATAGTCTGATCCTAAATAATTGTGTTTTATTAGAAAATATAAGTCCTAAATTAGCCAACTTGTCATTAATAAAACTCGATTTGACTAATTGTATTTCTCTAGTAACTCCACCACCTGAAATAGTTGATCGAGGTATGGATTATGTCATGACTTATCTTAAGCGCTTAATATCAGGTTCAGTTGAACTAAAGAGAACCCGATTAATGCTTGTCGGTTTGGGACAGGCTGGAAAAACATCTCTTTTAAGAGCTTTAAAAGGAATTAAAAAAGAAAAATGTGAAGTTACTGATGGTATTAGTATTGACGATTGGCATGTTGATCTTGAAGACGATTCTAAATTAACATATTCAATGTGGGATTTTGCTGGTCAGAGTGTTTATTACAATACGCACCAATTTTTTCTGAGTTCAAGAGGAATTTATTTGCTTGTTTGGAATGTAAGACTGGGAAGTGAGTATGCTGGTTTAGAATTTTGGCTCAGTAGTATTAGCTGTCATGCTCCAGGTGCACCAGTAATCATAGTGGGAACCCATATTGACCAAGTAAGTAAAAATATAATGATATTAGAGTTGTATTACAGTAATCTCAATCTAGTCCAAGCAAATAGGTAATAATTTACTTTTTGTTATCTCTTTTCTACTTAACACTTAAATCATGATTAATATCATTCAAGTTTTATTTAAAATACACATTTTTGTAAATTGGCCCTCTCAATATAAAAAATTAAAAATTAAATATTCATAGATTTTATCTGGATTTAAAATATAAAATTTTATATGATTAAAAATTTCACGAAATAAATTATATTTTTTTTAAATCCTTGCTAGAGAACTAACTCATGTTAAACGATTAATTCAATTTTTTTCATATGTTAGCTAATAATGGCGATTCATAAATAATCTCTTTTTGATAAAAGATTGATTTGTAAGTAATTATGAATATTTAAATATGTCTATCAATACATTTTATCTTTTTTTATAATTTTCAATCTTATTAAGGTTTTATTTAGTCTTGAATTAAATAATTTTCCAAGAGTTTGAAAATTTATGAAATGGTTTTGGACTTGACTTAATCATAGCAGGAAAAATTAAATTAGTTTTTTTGTTGAAAGATTTTCTTAATATTTTTTATTAATGTTGTGACATTAAGATACATGGAACTGCGTGACTATGTTTCGTTTGACCCAATCAAATAAAATTATAATTCTTTAAAGCAAATTGAAGTTTATGATCAAATTTAAACGAATATTTTTAAAAAATCATCTCAAAAAAAGGACTTTAAACATTTTTTGATTAGCTTCAAAGGCAAGTTTTTAACATTAGAAGCACCAAGCATTTTTTCACGTTTTTTTAATTCAAAAATATTTTATAAAAAAACTAAAATGATTTTATAAAGTAATATCTTTTTTAAAGAAAATTTTAAAATCTACATAAATCAAAAAAGATATATTCATTTGAAAAATTTATTCAAAAGATACGAGGATTTAAAAATTTTCAAAAAAGTCAAAATGACTCCTTTAGTGCTTCTAGTGTTAAATAAATAAACTTTCAATGCTTAAGTTTATTTTTTAATTTTTGTCACGTAATAAATTTTGTCACACTGTAAAGAACCCACGATATTACCAAGTTAATTTTGATTGTACTATTCTAAGTTCAGATTAGAAAATTTAAATTATAAAGAATTGAATGTAGATTGAAATAAAAAAATTTAGTACGAGATTTTTTTTTTAAGTTGTTATTTATTCTAAAAACAGAATTGTACCCTGCATTTTTCTTTTAAAAAAGAAGACATTTAATTAGCATGAGAAACTTTCATTTTTAATAAGCGTGGGAGAATTATTTCTTTCATGTTTAATTTTTTAGAAAAGATATTTAGACATTTGATTTTTAAAAAGTAAGATCAAGATAACCATTTTAACAAATAAAAGTAACCCCAAATAGAAGAAGCCTGCTAGAATTTGAGCCAAAAATTTCCTCTCATTTGAGTTGCTTTTCTCAAAAAAAAGCGACTTGTTTAAAAGAAAATTTACCAGCCATTTGTCATATAAAACATTTATTTTTTTGGTTTAAATAAAAAAAAAATAGATAAATTTCTTTTATTTGGACTAAAATATTTTCGAATAGAGGAAACACTTTGACGATCAAACTTTCCTTTAATTGATAAAAAATGGTAAATACTAAATAAAATTTTTTTTAATTAAATATCTATAAGTGTGGGTAGAAACGAAAAAGAATCTATCAGTGAATTAATTTTTAGCTAATAACTTTAATACAACTCTGGAAAGTTAATAACAAAATTGAAATTTTTAATTTTAGGTTTCTAAATATAACTTGAATCAAAAAAGTTTAAAATCAAGATATAAAAATATTGCCGGATTTTACTTTGTATCAAATGCGACTAACTATGGAATTGATCAACTGAAAAAAAAGATTATAGAAATTACTTTAGGAGAGAAATACATTGGAGAAAAAATTCCCGTAAGAAAAATACTAGTTAATTTTTTATGTCTTCAAATTTATGTAAAATTTAATACATGGATAATTGTGCACAATGCTTGTGTAGGATATAACATGTTAATCAGTATTTGTATAATAATTCTTAGAAATTAAAAACAAAAATGCTTTTTTTAACTTCATAGCTGATTAAATACAAGAATATTGGAATTTTTTTTAGAAAAATACCAATTTTGAAATCACATATAAAATTATATACCTTGATAATTTTACTAAATTCGATTAAAAACATGATATTTAGCTCATAAATAACTTTTTTATAATTAAATGCATTATTTAAGTCAATGTAGTAAAACTATCAAAATCGATAGCTAGACTTTTTTCAGAATATCAATAATTTTGTTTATTTTAGATAATTTAAGGATTTTGAATGAGGAATAAAAACTATCATTTTTAGTTCTTTTCATGGTTACTTTCTTGAAGATAAAGTAGTTTTGACATTAGATTTAAAATTTGCCAAACATTTGCTAAGACGTTTAGACCAAAGAAAAAAAATATTTCAATTATTAGATAAATTTTTTTTTTCTTTTGTTCCAAAATTCAAAGTTCCAATTTTTGTTTATTTAAAAATTTGCAAAATTGTTCCTTTTCTTTAAGTTTAACTGTTTAAGTAAAAATTTTGCTTATTTTAAAATAATTTTTTTTTATTTAAAGAAAAAAGCCATTGCATTAATTAATAAATAAAATACTATTTAAGATAGCATGGTTAAAATTTGAGAATAGCATTAAAATGAATGCATTAAAAAAGCCCTTGATACTTTATGAAGAGGCAAAGCAGTTAGCCGAACAGAACGGCATATATGACGAAAAAGAATTAGAGCAATCGATCCGTTTTTTACATGATTTAGGATCGCTTCAATACTTTGAAAATCAAGCTTTGAAAGATAGATTAGTGATCAATCCTCAATGGATAGTAGACGCCTTTGCTAGAATAGTTTCGGTAAAGGATACCAATATTCAGGATGGAAAATTTACTTTTGATGAGCTCAAAGAAGTTTGGAGTGATTATGATATAAATTTGCATGAATGGATGCTTAAATTAACAGAAGAATTTGATCTTACATTTAGCTTGTCAGATAAAAAAACTAGCATAATTCCATGTCTTTTGCCCGAAACTGAACCAGACTTTTATTGGCCTGAAATAGAGCACAACTCTTCAATTAAGATCAAGCAATTTAAGGTTATTTACACTTTTGACTATCTTCCTGTCGGTTTATTTAACCGGATTCAAGTCAGACTTTATCAATTTGGAGATGAGTCATCCATCTGGAAAACAGGTTCGTTGTTGAAAAAGAATTCTCATTTGGCAATGATAACCCAATTAAGTGATTTTCGAGTAATTGAAATTAGAGTGCAAGGGATTAAGCCAGAAAACATAATCTTGGTTATTCATGAAGCAATTGAAACATTGATCAATGATTCTTTTAATGGACTAAAATATGATTATAGTTTTCCATGCCCTGATTGTGTCGAGTCTCAATCAAATGATCCACACTTATTTAGTTCTACTTTATTAAAAAGAGCAAACGAAATGAAAGCTCCTTTTTTACAGTGTGCGAGGTCCTTTCATGCTGTTTCAATAGAGGAAATGATGGCTATAATGCCCATAGATGAATCAGACAATTTGGATTTAAATCTGGAGTATTCTATAAGAGACTTAAAAAATCTTAAGGAAAAATTCAATTATGATATCATGTTTTGGTACTGCGAAAAAGACACAAATCTTGATTCAGAGAGGTCCATAAATCCTTTGACTGTAATAAAAGCGATTGAATCACAAGGCTATAAAATATGGTATTCTAAAACACCATCTGATGAAAAACTTGACAAAATAACAAGCATCATTAAACAATCAAAATTGGTAATATTCGCTATTTCGGACAATTTTTCGATGGACTCTAAATGCATCCAAGTTTTTGAACTGGCTAAAAATCTCATTAGGAAAGCTTATCTTTTAATTGAATTTGGACTACAAGGTGCGCGAAAATGGCTTAAGAATACAAACTTTGCTTCCACTTGTACTGATTTTCGAATAATAATGCAAGATCCAAAGCGATATGCCACAAAAATAGCTGATGCATTAGAATCCATTGAAAAAATTGTGCAAACTGATCATAAAAAAGAGAGTGGAAAGAAAAACCCAGATGTGTTTATAAGTTATTGTTGGGCGAATTCTCATGATGCAATAAAAAAAGGATCAAAAGCAACTAAAAAAAGCCTTGGTTGGCTAGATCCTAGAAGTTTGGTGAAATTTTTTGCCGATAATGAAATAAATGCGTGGTTGGATGTGGACAATTTAGATTCGACAACTCAAATGTTTGGCGAAATAACAAAAGGAATGAATTTGGCTAAAGTTATTGTGGCATGTGTGTCTGATGAATATGTTGAATCACAAAATTGCAAGCTAGAATTTCGATTCGCTCATATATCGCTCAAAATTCCAATAGTCAAAGCTGTCGTTGGTCTTGGAAACGAGTGGCGAAAGAATGAAATTGCTTTTTTGGGCAGCAATTATCCAGAGGTTAATTTTCAATATGAAACACAAGGTAATTTTATAGATTTTCTGCTTGAGTAGCTTTACATCAAGGTAAAATGTGATAGATAAATTTTGTGCTCTTTTTATTTTAAGTTTTTTTATTGAGTGTATCTTATTTAAGCGATTTAATCTCAGAATTTTATCAAACGAATCTACCCGATCGACACATTTTCTGATAGAGAATTAAATGCTCTATATTCTTAGATGGTTATCTTTAAAAAAAATTGAGAATTTTTTCCGAAAAAAATGGGAAAAATTTTGTAATTTTTAACTTTTTCGGGATCTACTTTTTTCCAAACCCCTTTACCTGTATATTTTTATGTAAATTTTAAAATTAGACTAAATTCTGAACAAAACTATGGTTTTACTTTTTTTATTTATTTAGTTTAAAATTATTTTTTATTATAGACCCCTATACACAAAAAATAAATTTTTGCAAGAATGAAAGTTAATTACAACAAGATTTTTTTTTTCAATTCCTTGATTTGTTGTTTGATGCATGAGCTTTTTTTAAATAAATATTTTTTATCGATATTTTCTATCGATTTCAGGCACATATAGATTCTTTATTTTATAAAACTATAGTAGTCTTATTGTTTTAATGTTTTCGTTCAAATCGGCTATTTATCTTTGACCTTGGTAAAAACACCCTGTGCCCTAACAAGTTTTGATTTTTGACTTTAAGATTTAGCTAACCAAGATGATTAAATTAAAAATTTGTTCAATTTATTAAATTTATAAAAATCGAAAAAAAAACTAAAACATTATTAGTGAAATTATATAAAATAAACTTTTTTATTAAATTTATAAACTATAAAATTTTTGTCTATTTTTTTTTCATACTTTACATAACCTTTAAGGTTTTGAGATAAATAAAATAAAGAAACTTAAAAAAATTAAAAATTTATTTTACGAGTTTTCAATCTTAGAATAACTTCAAGTACTCAAGTACCTCAATTTTTGTATGTTTTGATTACAACATCTAACAATTTGCCTCCTGAGCGTACCATTTATGATTGTGGATTGAAAAGCCAAATTAGTTCTTTTATTCCTTTGAACTTTTCTATTAAATCTTCGTTGATTTAACGATAAAATATTGAAATTATGGTATCTTTCTTTTTCCAGTATACCTTTGAATTCATGGACCATTTTTGGACACAGCACTGCACCGTCTCAAGGCATAGCTTGCCTTTAACCCTTCACAATGGCCAAACTGGGAACTTCTAAGACAGACTCTTCTAAGTTATGATATCTCTATTGTAAAATATGTTTTTTAGCATATTTGCCTTGGCCGCCTCTTTGTTCGTTTGGTTTGTAGGTTTGAGATGGTTCAATATGATAATTCCGAGATATCTTTCACGAACTGTGTCTTCGATACGAAAACAATTCTGAGAATAATTGTCTTTAACTATTTATGCTGACTTCTGTTTATGTTTCCCTAAGTGCATAATCTTACAATTGCTAATATTGATCCGCATTAACCAAATGTCAACCCATTTAAACCCTGCTTTTGTTGTATTCTGCTGTACTTGATTGATTTCTAAATTTCATTGCTTTGAATCTTTTACCATTTCCTTTTGTACACTAGTTGACCATAGTGAACCATTTTCATACGCAGTCAATAGCATTCAAGATTTAATTTAAGATTTTACTTCTTTTTTTCCATTGCATTCGTTAATGCTTTAATATCATTTTAATCAACACGTAATTAAAAAAATTAAAATGATTGATAATTTTTTTTTATTATTAATAAGAAATAAATTTAATAATAATAAATTTTTTTTTAGAGGCATTTTCACTACTCATAAATTATGTCAAACATGAATTAGATAAAATTCAAGATAAAAGTATTCCCAATGAATCAGAAAATCAAATTTCTATTGATGATTCCAACATGAACGCCTTTAATGAGCTTTACGAATTGACACAAAGAAAATTTCTGCGTCAATTAATTCAGTTTTCAGATCGAGTGGCAACAATTCGATCATATCCTCGACTTTTCTTTTTAGACTTGATACACGAACACAAATTTCAAATGTTTAAACATAAAAAATCTGCAGATTTAACTGAAATTCAAAAAGAAGATCCAAAATTATCTATTGACTCGGAAGAATTATCAGAATCAAAAAAATTTATAACTTTCATTCGGCCAATGTGTGAGCATGATGAATATTGGCATTTTACAGATGTTTTAGTTCCTTATCCAAGCGTATTGACCTCAAATTGCCTATACTTGCATCGAATCATTACAATATTAAAAAATGGAAACAATTCTACAGAATTTGGATTTTTATTTTCAGAGCAAGGAGAAGAACTTTTGAAAGAAATAAAAGAAAAAGCAGATGATGAGTCGAATGATATAATAGACTCTTACAATAGTTTAAGAAACTATTTCATAAACAAATATGAAAAAGATGACTTTTATTATTTGAAAGAATTTAATACTAACCTAAAAGAAGACTTTTATGGCCTAAATAAATATGAATTAAAGAATGGTAAAATTTTATGGCTATGTCCTGAACATGCAAGGTGTTCAGGTGGAAAAATTCTAAAGGACCATAAAATTTCTACAAATAATCAATGTATTGAAAAGAGTAAATTTATTCAAAAAATCAATCAAGCAAATGTTTAATAAAAAATTAATGATAATCTAAGCTAAAATTGATTTAAAATTTAAATTCGAATATTAAAATAAATGTAAAATCAAATGAAAAAAAAATCATTTTTACAAAATATTAAACACTAGAAATTTGAATAATTTTTTTGATTAAAATAAAACTTAATAAATAAATTAGCTTTAAAAAACTAAGCATCTTGTTTTTAATTTTTTAAAAAATTTTAATTTATTTGAAAAGTAAATATTTGATTTGTCTACATAATTAAATTAAATAAAAACTATACTAAGCGACATTTACTTAGCGATTCTTAAAAGAATTTGAAATTGCTTTTGATGAACATTTTAAAAAAATATTAAAGTTTGCCAAATAAACAAAATACTTAGAAATTTTTAAAATATTCAGAATATCAAAATTTAATCGAAGATGAGAATAAGTCAATATAATTGATTTATATTGACTTGAAGAAAAATAGATAGAACTAAATTAAAAATACAAACTTAGAACTAGGTTATAGAATTATTTTTGAAAAAAGCACCCACACTTTCTATTTCGTCTATAAGACTTGCTTAAAATCTTAAAATTTGCTTAAAATCATTAAGTAAATACTCGATGCAAGTATTTACTATTAAGTTTAGATTGAAATAAAGAAATTAGACATTTTATTTATTAATATTTTAATATATTTATTTAGTTTAAAACTTAATCTTTCAATAATTTTATTAAATTTAATTAATTTTCCAGTTGATTTAATTTTACATAAGTAAAGATAATTAACGGAAATCCTTTATACATAATAAATATGGTTGGTCGACCGGTTAGATTTAACAGGTTTTTAATCGATTAATTTTTGAGCCGGTTAAGATGTATTTGTTCAAAAAAAACAATAGAAAAGATTAGATACTACTGCAAAAATATCTATTCATCAACAAAATTAATTCAATTTTTTGAGAGTTAAAAGGTTTCAAATAATAAGCGAAAATTAAAAGTTGAACTTGATGTCCAGACTGATGAAATTCCACACATGAAATGCTACAAGTCGCAATAAAAGTAAAAAAATCAATTACTTCCACTTTAATCTATCTTTTTCTATAAAAATATTCTATTTTTTCAATTGAAACAACTGATTGGAATTATGATGAAAAAATTATAGATTTATTGAACACTTAGACAGGGTAAAATAATTAATTTTTTAAGATACTAATCTAAATATTTTAAAAAAAGCAACTATTGATCTTTCTTTTTTTAAGAAAGTTTCGTCATCCCATTTGTTTCTATGCTTTAAACAAATAATGTGTGAAGCTGACAAAAAAATTTGATTTTTTTCATGATGAGATCAAAATTTCAAGAATACTGGAGCAAAATTTTGGAAAAAGCATTAATCTGTCATGTTTTGCACCCAAGATTTTAAGCACATTACATTGATTGTAGATTATTAAAAAAAAATCTGTTTTTTTTAGTAAACAATTTTTAGATATTTATCAAATTTCTATTGATTCTAGTCCAAGTCAACCGACTGCTTTAACAAATATAGATAAAAAAGAAAGATCATTGACTTTAATGGAGCATATGATTTCAAAGATTACCAATACAAGAGAAAGTGATGAAGATGAACTCTCAACTTATTTAAAGGAGCCTTTAATTATTTATTCGAATGAATGTGATATTTTACTATGTTGGAAAGACAATAAGAACGATCTTCCTATAATGGCCCAGATTGCAAAAGACTATTTTTCATTTATGCCTACCACTATTCCTTCCGAAAAATTGCTTTTTGATTGGCACACTAACAGTAGATAAGAATAGAACACGATTGTACTCAAAAAAAGTACAAGAACTACTATGTTTAAATTTAAAATCCTGGATAAGTTGAAAAACAAATAGAATGCTTGAAAAAAATAAAAATTTAATTTTAATTTCATCAAAGTTTTCAAAGACTATTAGACTCAATCAATTGATTTTGCAATCATTTTTTATTTTTTCTCAACATAAATAAATAAAGTTTTTAAAAGCAATTACAATTAAATATGAAAGAAAATTTATATTTTTATCTTTTCTGTTGATCATTACAAAACATGTTTTTATTGTCTCAGTTAAACCATTCTTTGACATTACTTATTTTTTTTATCCTGATTTTTTGATTGTTTGTATTGTATTTCTAATTTTTTTTTTCATTTTAAGTTTTTGTAATCTCTCTTATTTCATTTAGATATTAATTTTTCAATAATATTTATTATTGTTACTTAAATTTTTTTTTAATTTTTAAAATAAATCATTTCTTAGTTTCCTTCAAAAACCGAAAAATGCTCTAAAAATGTGCATTAGATAAAAAAAATTAAAAATTTTAAATTCAAAAATCTGTTTTGCATTACTCAAGCTAAATTTATTTTCCAAAAAAATAAAATAATTCTATTACTATAATTCCATTATGATTCTATCCCAATTAGTTTTTTTAATGAATATCTAAAATTTTTGTCCAAAAAAAAATAAATTAATCCTGTAAAAGATGATGTAATAAGATAAAAAAAATTCCCAGTTTGATAATAAATGGTGCAAATTGAATTAAAATGATCACATCTTTCGCCACTTTGACTATGCTTAAAGACCAATATGTTCATTATTAATTCTAAAATTCGAAAGAATAACAAAAAAGCTGAATAGACTAATACTATAGTTGTTATTCTAATACTTGAAACTTTCTCTATAGATTTTTTCCTACAAGTATTATTAAACAAATTTAATAGAATTCTTTTTTTTTCATTAATTTTTTCCCTATATCTAAGAACTAAAAATAAGTCTACAATAGATATAAAAGCAAATAAAATTACATCATTATAAATGAAATTAGATATAAATAGTCCATAATAGAGTGGATTTTTTGCTTTGAATTCAATTTTAGCCGTCACAAATGGAAGTTTTTGATCCAGTACGCCTTTAAAACTGTTTCTAATCGGATATTCTGAGTATGAACCAACGTCTATCAACAAATCAAAATCAAACTTATTCACAACACTTGTTAAAGGCTTCTCAGTATTTAATGCTATTGTAATAATTATCATTAATAAAACAAAAATATATTTTAGATAATTTTTTTTTCTACTTGAAGTTTGAATTGAATGATTATTTAAATTTTTTAATCTCTCAATAGACACATACAAAGTAATCAAGTTTGATAGTGTTTTTAAAATACCACCAACAAAATCAACAACGAATATTTCATAGTATTGCAATGTAAAAGATCGGCTTATTTCAGGACAATAGATGCCTTTTATAGAAAGGCATAGGCTCATCAAATGAAATAAAAATATGATAGAATAGAATAAATTCATTATTGAATTTATTTTCATCCATTTATACATTTTGCGTGAAAATTTTGATGACTCTAGCATTATACTAATAGTAGCGATTGACAAAAGATTTGATGAAATACCAATAAAACTAAAGAAAGGAATTAATATAAGCATTAAAAAATTTAATGACTGAGCGTCAAAGTAAAAGTCTCGTTTTATCTTTGAAATTAATTTTGAAAATTTAACTTTTTTGCAATTGTCTAATATATGATTAAAATCACACAAAATCTCTTCTTTTAAATTTGAACAAATATTATTTTCTTGAATTATTTTTTTTCCATAATCAAAAAAATATGATTTAAATAGCCAAAATTGTAAGCAGCTACATTTTGAAACGGTCCATGATCGGACCAAAATAAGTCTATTTTGAGGAAAATTTCGAAAAAAGCAAAAATCTTCAACTGGAAAATTATAATTTAAAATGAAAAAATTTACGGTATTTTTTTTTAAATTTTCGCTTGTGTTCGACTCTAATTTTAGGTTAAAGTTCAAACCTTCTAAAAATTTAAGACCATTTTTCAAGAAGTGAAAACTGTCCAAATTTTCTACATTTATTTCCTTAAAACTTTTTAAACTATAAAAAAGGTCATTATCTATGCTTGCAATTCTTCCAGATAACATTAATTCTTTGGTTTTTTCAAAAACTAATGGATCGAGTAATTTTTTCGTTAAGCTACTTCGATAAAAATCTAGTTTTACAGAGTCAATTGTTGAATTGAGACTTACATTGACTCGAGTAAATTCAAGAAAATTCTTCTTGACCAAAGTATTTACCAATCCGTTTATAATAAGCATTTCTATATTACTATTTTTGAAAATTAATGGATTTGTTGATGAGCTATAAATGCAAATATTTAAAAAATTTAGGCTTTTAATTTTTCTAAATATTGCGCAAGCTGCATTATCAAAATTCCAAGAAACTTTTTTTTTTATTTCTAGTCTAGTAAAAAAAAAACACATTCAGTTCTACTTTGTCTTCCAAAAATACATCAAATATATGGAGACATTCATCAAAATCATTGATATAAGCAAATTCAAAGTAAGTGTATTGGAAAAAAAAACTTATATTAAGGGGAATTACTAATGCATTATCCAACGATACTTGATTCTTCGGTAAAAAAGTTATCGTTTGGATAGGTTTCAGATATTTTTTAAAACAATTCAATTTTACTTGAGATAATGATGTAAAATCTCTAAAACTTACTTTTGAAAATAAAAATAAATCCTTTATTTCTATATATTTTAAATTTTTGGAACAGTCTGTAGATAACTGATTGTATGGTATTCTTACATACTCTGGTTTAATTGTTTTGATTTTTAATGCGATTATTAATAGCATAAAACAAACTGTCTTAGACATTTTTAAGAATTAAAATTAAAAGACTCAGAGTTAAGCTTTTATAGATTTTCTTTTACATTTATTTTTAGATATTTTAGACCAAGTGTAATCTAAAACTTAAATTTATAAACCACAATGGAATTATTTATTTATTAGATTAGATATTTTTTAAAAGGAATGTATCGAATAAAACAGCTGAATTATTCATGTTAATTATACTAAAATTTTATTAGTAAAATAAAAATAATCAATAATGAAAAACTTATGTCAATTTTGTATTATATTTTACTTTTCAAAATATATGAACATTAAGCATTTTTCTCTTGTAATTAGATTTAAAATCTTCGTCTGGATTATTCAATGAAGGATATATTCTTAATGATAATATGAATAATATAGGAATAAAGATTAACTAAAAAAAAAATTAATTGTCACAGCTAGTTCGATAAATCAGTTCAAAAACAGACTGGACAATGTCGGTAGAAATAAAAAAAATGAAAAGTCTACTATAGCGGGACTACGTTAGTCTTCCTGCTTTGTCAATTTAGTTAAACTAAACTTGACCGTAGAATATTAACTATTATTATTATTATTATTATTATAATTCTAGATTTTTACTTTCAAATTCTTTGAAGATTGACTCAATAAAAAAATTGATTATTCTATAAATTTTAAGAAAAAACACAGAGAATAATTAGTTTTATAAACAATATGAAAATATCAAGAAAAACTTGAAGAATCAAAATCAATTTTAATTAAAAATCTTTTCTTCACATTAATTATGTGTGTGTAAAATTGTCGTTAAAACGTAAATAATTTAATGATTTTTTTATTAATAAATAAAGAAAAAAGTTAATTAAAAAATACTGAAATTATTTTTTATTATTAAAAATTTTCTAAAAAATCAAATTTTTAAATCAATTGTTTAAATAATCAAGAAATTAAGAATGATTTAAGTATTCATCTTATCGAGCTCTTTTTTAAGAAAAAAATTGTTCCTATGACTCCAAAAGCAACACTAACAATTGAAAAAACAATAGATAAACCAATCAAAATACCTTTTCCTTTATCTGATTTTGTTTTGAAATTGTAAAATTCATTTGTTTCATAGAAGTATTCTCCTAGTTTAAATTAATTTTTATAAAAATTTTAAATAAAAAAAAATAAATTACTTCTATAATGTCCACATTTATCAGTTGGAACATTTTGATTTATTATTTGATTTGTGGAACCGGAATTTAAAATACATGTTTTAGATGATTCACAAAAATCAAATGATTTGCATCGGATGCCTTCAGCTGTTACACAATAAGCACTGCAAGATTCCAAATTAGCATCATTAAAAACGACTTCGCCTATCAATTTTATTTCACTGGACGCTACATAGGTAAAATCTGATAAGAATTTTCTCGAAAAATGGTCACAAGTTGAGTTCTTGTCTAAATTGGAAGATGCATCAGTTAAATGCGATTGACTTAGATAGCAGGTCGATGTCAAAGGACAGAAATTGAATGATTTACAATTAATTTTTTTTTCGCTATCACATTTTCGGGCACATTCATTCGGATTTTTTACAGGTATATATTTTAGATCTTTTTCATTCACACTTACACGACTTCTAATTCGATTGTAATGGCTCAAAGCATCCTCTTTAAATTTATTTTTAATTTTTTACAAAAATTAAAGCAATTTATTTTAAAAAATTTAAAAAAATTTTTTTCATGAATATAAATTAATGTTTTTTTTTTGTTCTATAAAAAAAATTATTTACTTTCATAAATATCACAATTTAAATCTATAGAATAGTCTGTAGCGTTTTCACTTTCGGTGTATTTTCTCAATCGACAATCTCCAGTTTGATAACAAAATTCAAACATATTACAATCAAATCCAACCTGTTCATTACATTTTTTAGCACAATCATCAATGGTCAACTCACTGAATTCAACATCTTGAAATGAAACAAATTTGGAATTCGGATGAATTAGAGTGTATCTCGACAATAAAAATGCTTTATGAAATAGTTTTTATTTTCTAGATGAAAAATTTTGATTTTATTTTACTTGTTCCAAATCTGTCAAATCTATCCCGTGCTTCAATAAGTTCTTTTGCTTTTAGAGTTTTGAGCTGGATTTGATTATTTTCGTCTTTAGAAGATATAAACAATTTTACTTTTCCATCTATAACCATATCGTTTAAAGTATTGAACAATTCAATATTGTTACTATAGATTGTTTTGTCGGGAACATTTCCTTAAATTAAAAAATATCAATTGCTAAGTCAAGACAAACAGTTCAAGTTTTGGTAATATTATTTTAAAGTAAAAAAAAAACTTAAAAGAAAGTAAGATAATTTAAGAAATTGACAAAGTTTTAGCTAACTCATAATTATTTCAGGCTATTTTAAATACCTGAAAAACTATTCATCTTTATATGGATCCTGCTTTATCGAATATTATTGTTTGCTTTGTTTCTAAAATAAAAATAAAAGGGTAAAAAATTTAAAAAATTAATCTAAGGAAATCAAGATATTTATCGTCAAAAGAGTTCTATTATTACTATAATTCAATATAAAAATAGTTTTATATAACTGTAAAAATCTGCTAAAGATGTGCAAAAATTTAAGCTAACTTTTTAAGTTCAATCTATAAAGTTTCGAAATCGCTTTTTCGCTTTGGCTTTATTCCTACAACGCAAGAACATTTCTCAATTTTTGGATATCAGTCTAAATTTCTAAAATTAATGGAAAATTTTTTTTTTATATGTCTATTTATAATAATTTTTTAAATATTAATACAGCTTACTTGTGTAGTGGTCAAAATACGATGATGTTGATGATGACGATGCGTTTACAACTGTTCTGTCATATAGGTAACATGATCTCCCTGAACTGAAATCGAAACTTAGACATTTTTCATTAATAAAACATTTTTCAGCACATTCATCTACATCTCGAAGATTATAGTAATAATTGAGGGAACTACCATATATTACGGTTCTCTCAATGAAAGTAAAAAATGCTTTTTTAGTAAAAATTTAAAAGAAAATTAAAATACAAAAGTTAATTTATTTACTTATTGGAGGTGGAAGAGGATAAATTCCGCTTTTTACATACAAATTACCATCAGTACTAACTGAAATCTGTTAAAGAAAGTTATTGAAGTAAATGATTCAAAATTTTAAACTTACAATCGGAGTTTTAAATCTGATTGTAGCTTCTTGAGTCAAATCATTGAGTAAACCATATATAACAACATCTAATTGCTTTTCTTTGAGTATATCTTCAGGTAAAACAATATCTCTGTACGGGAAAATAATTTCAAAATCAATTGTATCATTTCGAAGAAAACAAGAGCTGATATCAAATAGTTTTAGAATATTTGAAGGAGGAAGAGTCTCAAAATTAAAAAAACTGGAATGGGAAGACAAAGAACTCTTTGATAAATAAAATAAATTTTTTTTTAGAATTTAGTTTTCAAAATTAAATTACTTGTTTGTTATCTATGTAAAGAGTTAAAGGTACCCTTGTTTCGGACTCATAGTTGTTAAAAACAGTATAGTCCTCATCAGAGAATGTGTATTCATAAATTCCAGATGTCTTATTTGTAATGAAACGATCAGAAGAAATTCCATTCGAAATTCTATGTCCTGTATATATAAACTCAGAATCAAAAGATAGAAACGATTGAGTTGACTGAATTTGGGCCAAAAAATCCAACAATGAATTGAAAGTCTGATTTAACTTAGGAATATAGATTGTGTTACTTTTAATACCACGAACTGAACAGTTTCCATGACGTTGATTTATTCCATATTGAAATCCAGCACTTAATTCCGATATATAAACAACTGGGTCTTGAGTATAAAAAGTAGCTTCTTCTTTCAATGGATTTCTAATTTCATAACGAGTAAAGTTATCAAATGTATAAAAATCTTTTACATATTGAACTTGAGAATTTGATGTTATCTCTTGGCTGAAGCCAAATGCGATTTGAATACTTGGAACCTGTTTTATTCCTTTTCGATTTGAACAATATACACTAGAAGGTGTCTTAATCAAACGTGAATTTTTTTTTTCTAAATAATAATTTTGAATTACCTGGAATATTTGAGACCATTCTATGTATGTTTTAAAATCATGAAAATCATAATATGATTTAACTTTCTGATCAGGTGCGTCTTCAGCTCCAAGAGTTTTTTCATGAACTGCCCTTACTGGTAGTCTTTTAAAAATATCATCACTTCCAGCCAAAACAAAGCTTTCATCTTTCAATAATTAAAATTAATTTTTTAAAAACAAAAAAGTAACTTAAACCTAAAAAATATACCTGAAAAATAATGGGTTATAACATAGTCTTCATTAGTAAATGGGTCTTTGGCACAACTTTTATAAACATCACAAGAAATTCCTCTGATAGCCTCTTTGCCAGTATAAGTCTTTAAAACAAAAATTTACGAGCTTAAAGGCGTAATTTTTCACAAAAAAATTCTGTCTATCAAAAAGTTAAAAATCTTTTCTTTTGCACTAGAATAATTTTAGTATCAAATAATTTATAAAATCTTAAAAAAAATCTATTTTTGAAAAATTTCATTTATCTTTCAACGAAAAATAAAATTTTACCTTGGGTTCAAATCCAAAAATTTGACCAGGTTTGGCAGGCAATACTGATCCACCCATTAGAGTAAATCCAAAATAATAGTTAAGGAATGAAGTGTTTGAAAGTTTGTAGGTCGTACATGTTGTAGGGTATTCAGGTCTACCATCAGGTGGCCAATGTAATGGATCACTAAGCAATTCGATTTTGTCTAGGAAAAAAAAACAATTCATTATTTGAAAAGAATGTAAAAATTGTTTTTTTTTATTATACTTTTCAGCTCATAAATCTCATCAGTATCATAATTGAATATAAGTTTTGTATTAAAGTTCGACTCTCGCATTTCAATAGCTGCTCTGCGTAGATCATAGTCATAAAAGTATCTGAATTCCTTCATTTGATTTTGGCCCTCTGTGTTGACTTCGACTCGTGTCTGAAATTTATTAGGTATTGATGGCACAGGATCTGGGATATCTGATGGAATTAAGGGACATTGACCAACTACATTCTGAATTACCATTAAAGGTAATAAGAGCTTAAAATTTATCATTTTCGTTAAAATATTTTTTATTTTAATAAATTTAATTTAACTATAGAAATTTTCATTATTTTCATGTGATTGATAAATTAAACGGAGATAAGATATTAAGAAAATTGTGTAATTGAGATAAGCAACTGATTAGCTCTATTAGAATTTATTCAAATTTTAATTTTTTTGGCCATGTGGTCGTCTCAAAAATTTTATTAAAATTAGCAAAATAAATGTCTTTAAATTCCTTTCAAATCTTTTATTTAAAATTATAATACAAATATATATCATCATATTAGTTTATTGATATGCTTTCTACTCTAAATTTAAATATTTTTAATCATGATAGTGTAAAGATGGTTTAAACGGTTAATGATTTAATGTTGATTAGGATCCTAATTAAGATTGTTTAAAAAAAAAAAACTTTTATCTAATAATTTTGAATTTTTTCCTAATAATTAAATTATTTTTAGAAAAATAAAAATCAATACACAATAATTTCCAGTAAAAGAAAATACAAAAATTATTGTATTCGAAGATTTTTAAATCTAATTTAAATTTCTTCAATTCAGCGCAATGTTAAATTTTTTGTTCCTAAAAAAAAATTTCGATAACCGAAATTTTCAAATTAAATCCGAAACTACGTTAAAATTTTAATTATAATAAAATTATTTATTTAAATTTAGGAGTAGAACTATAAATGCCATCGGGCCAAACAGATAAAGCTATGAAAGTAAAAATTTATTTTTGAATGCAATTAGCACTCAAAATTTTTTTTATTTATGCTTCTTTTTTCACTTTTCCATTTATTTATTTATTTTGATTATTTAAAATTTGAATTAAAGTTGATTAAATAAATCTAAACAATGACCATATAATAAGAGTCAATACCATATTATATCATTTTTATGATAGGATAATTTGATGAGTGTCTTGTCCAATATTTGATCACATTATCACCAAAAATTTGACCATTTTAAAAATGCTGATTTTGTGAACAAGGCTGATCACCAAATCGATGATCTTACAATTGATTGATCACGAAAATTTTAATGCTGATTGCCAAAAAATTTTACTGAAAACTCTAATATACTGATAATCTCACTAGAAAAATGATTGACAATCTTTATTTTACATAGATATATTTTTAGATATTACAATGTACAAATTTTAAAACTAGACCAAACATTTATTTATTAAATTTTAGTAATATTTCAAAAAAAATTAGATAAAATAAAATGGACACTTTTTGAGCGATTATAAAAATTATTAAACTAAAATAATAAAAAAAGTAAAACCACAGTTTTGTTCAGAATTGGGTCTAGTTTTAGAATTTGTATAAAAATATATAGGTTAAAAGGTAAGGTTAAAGGGTAGAAGGAAAAGTTAAAAAAGTTCCGAAGAAAAATAATTTTTTGTTCTCTAAATTATACTGAAACAAATTTGATAAAGTAATGAATTTGAGACAAAGTAAAAGATCTTCCAAAGCCATGAATCCCATTATTTCATGACGATGAGTTTTTTTTTAATGAATAATAAACTCTGTATCAAACTACATTTCTTTGAAAAAATGCTCTGTTTAATTTCAAGTTAATTTTTTTTCATTTTGAAACTTAAAATAAAACTTTGATCACACAATATTTTTTTTTAATTTTAATTTCAATATTTTTATTTCAGATATAATGTGATCATCGATTTGGTGCATTATTAAAATGATCAAATTTTCTGTGTCAAGAAGATGATCAAGTGATCACATACTGGACAAGACCAGAAAAAAGTTATTTTTTGATTATTTATTATAGTTAAATGTAAATTTTTAATCTTAAAATATTCAATATAATATTAATTTTACTTGATAAAATCTTTAAAATAAACTATTAAATAAAACAATTTTTTTCTAAATATAGAATTAAATTACCCTTTATTGATTGTTTTAAGATCAATTACTGAATATAAAATATAGTCTCAAATTATTTAGATATATTCTCATGATTCTATCTGAATTTAGATTTAAACATAATAAAATTAATTGATTTAATTAAATTCAATTTATTTGCTTTTAAAGTAATCAAATTTCGTTAATGACAAGACATTTAAAAAATATAAATATTTTATACATTATTTATTAAAAACTAATGAATGTGCGAACAAGAATAAATTAAAATTTAAAAAATAAATTTAGAAACATTTAATTAAATAAATATTTATTTACATAATTGAACAGACTTTTAATTTTTATTACTGTTTTAATATTCTACATTCTTATAAAGCAAATAATTAGACCAATTAATAAGCAAAAAGACTTTGTATTAAGTCTCGACGAAACGGATAGATAATTATCTCGATTGTTAAAAATTCTATTTAAATATTCTTCATCAGAAAGTTTAACATCCTTAACTAATTTAGATGAATTGGAATTTTTTCGGTGTAATTTTACATGCGTCGATTTACTTATTGTAAATTTGTCTTGATAGACCATTATCCTTGAAGCTAAAGGCCTTGGTGATGTATAACGTCTAATTACTAATTCATCTAAAACAATTTCAGATTTAGAAGCTGTTCTTCCATTAATTGCAAAGCACTCATATTTTCCCAGATCATCTGCTGTTAAATTTTTAACAATTAATATACTAATAGTCACATAATCATTATGGCTGAATATTGACATTTCATATTTATCTTTTTTGTCAATTCCACTTACAATAACCCGATCTCCTTTCATCCAATAGTGATTTATTAAAGGATTTGATTTTATTTTGCATTCAAGTCGGACATCCATTCCAATAAACTGCTCTATTTTCTGCTCTGTATGTACTTCGGGACCAAATTCGACTGACACTTTTATTTTACGTGAGGCTGCTGGTAAGACAGAATTATTAGCTATGCATTCATAAATTCCAGTATGATAACGTGAAATATTTCGAACTACTAATGTGTCACCCTCATGAATTATGTGATCATAAACATTAAGATTTTTGATGAAAACTCTTTCATTTCTGATCCGAATCTTGCGAAAAAACCAAGACACTTGAGGAGAAGGTATACCTTCTGCATGACAATAAAGTCTAAGATCTTCGCCCTCTTTGATTGGAGATGGATTTATGGTAGATTTCTCTTCAATTATTTTTGGTGGAACTTAAAAAAAATTATATTTTTGTTTTTTAATTCTCAGAATCTTACGTTGAACATTAAGGTATATTTTTGATATAATTTGCGGTTCGGTGTTCACCTGGCAAATATATTCGCCAGCATCATCTTCATTGATTGAACTGATTGATAATGACCAGTCTGAAGCATATCCCTGAGGCAATTTTATCCTATTGTCATTGGTGACCTTGTAATCTCCAATGGTCAAAATGTCCATATTTGATACTTTTATCCAGGCGACTTTGTGGTCTCCTAGATTTGATATGAAGCATGGCAAAGTAGCTGAATTTCCGATTATTACTGTGAGATTTTCGAATGGGCGATCAAAAGATGGCATTAAATATGTGGCTGTAGACAAAAAAATATTATAAAAATTTAAAATCAAAATTTTCAAATTCATTGCGCAAATAATTCTAGATCATCTGAAAACAAAAATAATTTTAGAGTCTATTATCAACTAGATTTAAATTAATAATTTTGAATGCTAATGGTAAACGATTCCAATCAAGACTTTTTGATAATTAAGTGAGCTATTGAAGTATTTAAAGAGAAAAAAAAACATATGGTCGCTTAATGGCTAGCATAAATTCTTATTTAGATCAAATAGCCTTAAATAACCATAAATAATATCTTTAAGATTATCTCAATTAAGCAATAAAAATATTTTATTTATATTTAAAACTTTTTTTCGATTTTCTCACTAAAAAATTAAACAACCAAATCTATTTAGTTCTTTGTCGAGCATTTTTTGATTGAAATTTATTAAAATTTTGATTTTTAATATTTTTGAAAGAAAATAGCCATAAATTGTTTAGAAATAATGTCTATTTAAAAAATTTCAAGCAGAAAGCAAGCAGCTACCTTTATTTTGATATTTAACATATAATTTGGCACTATTGATGATAAAAGCAACTTGATGAAAAAGATATGATGAAAATTGTAAGCAATTAGGTTAAAAGTTATCTTCAAGAGAATATGGAAGTTCATTTTAATTAAATTTTACACTTTTTTTGACATTAAAATTAAGTCTCTACTTTCTACAAGTCAATTTTAAAAAATATTCTTAAAATCAATGAATTTTAAAGCTATCTTTATTACTAAGTTGACCTACTAATATGCTGAAATTAACTTGTATAAATCAATTGTCTTTTTTAAAATTTACTATACAAAAAAGAGATATGTAATACATTTTAAATTTCAAAAACAATCCAATCCATTCATTTTCAAATAAAGCTAAAACAAACCCTAAATTTTAGTCAAATTTTTTTATAACTAAATCTAAAAAATTTGATTTAAAAAACCGGCTCTAACCTAAAAAAATCAGTAGACGAGTTTTTAAAAAAAAAAATAAAATTAGAAAAATTATTTTGGATTTAAAAATAAGTAAAAAATTAACTATAAAAATAGAAAAAATTATTAATTTAATTCAATTTTAGTTGAACATGTAAACTGTAAATCTTGAGAAGAAAAAAAATTGATAGACCTTTTTAAATAACATTTTTTTTACATTTTACAAAACTACTAATTAAACAAGATGGATAAAAATATTTTTTTCAAAGATATAAAATGACACATATTGTTAAAAAAAAATTATTCTCTGGCTATTTTGAAATGGAGAATTAAAAAAAATATATATTTTTGCTTCATTTTGAAAAAAAAAATGCTTCTCTAAATTAAATATGTCAATAAATTTGCTTCTTAAAATTTATTTCTTTTTAAATACTCTAAATTTAAAGTATCATTTAAATTTTAATTTGATTAATTTAAAATAAATTTTGGCTTAAATTTACCATTTAAGTTTTCCTATTTTTAAGTGTTTAGACAATATTATTTTTTATTTAGAAGCCAATATTTTCACAAAAACAATTGCTCTACGCTACCATAGCAAATCTAAATCGTTGTTACAATTAATCATCTCTAAAAATGCCTCAAACTTGTCAATTTTTACAAGGACTGTACAAATTATTGAATAATCAAGCTTATGCTGATCCATTTTTTGCTTCATTTTGGTATTGTACTAAAAGATGAGTTTGAATAGAAATTAAAATTTGATCGGACATCGACCGTCAGGCCGAATGCATGAGTGAGAATAAATAATAAATAGAATTTTATAAATAAAGCTGTTTGATTCAGTTCTGAAAATACTGAACTCTCTCAAATCTCGTGTAAATAAATAATTAAAATATCTTAACGAAAAAAAATTTTAAATTTAGAGATTTCGTGATCGATCGGAGTCTTTTTTGAGCGCGGATAAATAAAAAGTCGAGCTTAGTTTGATTTATATTCTGAAGAAATATTGTCATTTAATTTAATCATCAAATATCCGTATCGGATCGAGAATACATTTGAAGAAAATTTCAAATTTCCTTTTCTTAATATGTCATCCGTTTTTACGGCCGCGTTTCTATCGCGACTCTTCAGCACCACATACGTCCTTTAGATAATGGATTTTTGAGTCATATGCGCGTTAATTTTTGGATAATTTAGTTTAAATCAAGTATTTTTTATTCTGGCTATTTAAACGAAATAAAACATATTTTAGAATCGCTCTGGATCAAAAGAAGGCCTAATTGTCAAAGAACATTTTCTTGAATATTTTTATTCTTTAGCCCTCGAGCCAATTTGTGCACCTAAATTTATTTCTCTCGAAATAGTTGAAAACCAGCACTAATTCGGTTTTGTTTTGACAAGTGTTTGGACTTGAGGCAAATCGCAAATAGAAAAGCGAGAAGCTAAGACAAACATTGAGTCCGTTTATGTTCTCTATCGTATTGAAAATATTTAGAACAAAATTTTTTTTTTTATTGACTTATGATAACTAAGAAAAATAAATTTCTTATTCGGTTTTAAATCAAATAGAACTCAATGAGAACATGTGGCTTTTGGCCCGCATCTATCGCTTCCAAGATATTTATCTAACTTTCAATAATTATTTTTCTTCTATCAAGATCAAGTTTACACTAATTTTAATTTGTATTTTATTGAGAAAATTAAAATATGTTTTCAATTTGTGCAGTTTTTTTTCCTCCGGTTTATCGATTAAATTCTCAATTTCCTGCGTAATTATACTTAAACTTAAATATCTTGATCAATAATAATTTATTTTTAAACAAAAATAAATTTATATTCCTTTTACAAACAGTAAAAAACGACAAAAAACAAATTTTTGATTTTTTTTTCAAATGCTTTATTTAACTGCACACTTCCTTTGATTCAAGCAAACTTATATTTTCGAAAAGCTCAAATTTTATCTTAATTGAATAAGCCTCAATAATAACAAAAAAAGATTTGTTTTTTTTTCCCAATTTTTGAGAAAATCTAAATTATATTTTGGAAATTTGTGAATCAAGTGTAATTAATAATTAATAGAAAAAAATAGCTAAAGAAAACTTTTTTTTCTTAAAAATTTGTGTTTTCAGATTCATAGAGAATAGATCAATGTAGAAAAAACACCACTTCAAACTGGAAACAAATCTACTAAATCTATCCGAAATTATCTTTAAATTGTTCTTTTTTTTTTTTAAAATATTTTTTTAATTAGAAAATAATTAATTTCGGTTGTTTTAAAATAAGTAATAAAGTTTAATAAGTTGTAAATTTTTATTTGTGTCTAAACTAGCATTTAAGAAGAAATATTTAAAAAGAAAACACAAACTAGAAAATATTATGCTTTTGCTTTGATCCTTTCCAAAATTTTATAGATCATTGCTAAAAGGATTCCAAATCAAACTGGATATTTTAATTAACTAGGTTAATAATCAGTTTTACTAATACCAAATTGACTGTCAAAAATTTTAGAAAAAATCTTGATGCTTAGCTAAAATTGCTTTTTATAAATTACTTTGAAAAAGTTTGATAATTGTTCATGTTTTCTTGATAAAAAATTATTATTTTTAAATTTAATTTACTTAAAAATCATTTAGAATTTTTTAAAATTAAAATGTAACTTAAAAGTAATACTGAATATAATATTATCAATCTAAAACTGATTAAAATATAAAAATCAGGGTCATCCATTTATTTGATTCTTTGTTAAGCGTCAGCTTTTACTTAGCAATTTAAGCAATAAAAAATAAATTGTACAAAAAATAAAACAAAATAATAGGAAAAAAGAATAGCTCTCGGAAAATTTTATATATATTTTTTATAATTAAGTAATCAAACGTAATTGATTTATGTAATTGAAAAAATTTTGCTGATCAAACAAATACTCTGATTTATTTTAGCAAACTTGAATAAACTTTTATCAAAATGAATAATTACTTAATTGTGTTAACTTAATTTTTTTATTGTATACTAAATTTTTGATAATTTAAAAATTAAGATTATTAAAAGAAACAAGAAATTAATTAATTTTTACAATGAGAAAAATGCGCCAATATTTTCCAGCTATCGGTAGACTTGATTATTTACCTTTTTTTGTATGTGTCATGTAAAAATGTATTCTTAAATTCAAAATATAGAACATAATAAAACAAAGTCTAATCCAATTTTTGAAATAAGAAAAATTATTCGTTTAAGACTATATTCAAAATTTTTTGTTTGAATTTTTAATTTCTAAAAGACTAGCATTTCAAAGGCTTATCAATTCACCTGATAACTTAGAAAAATAAATTAAACAATTATTTTGATCAAAATTTTCTATTTGAAATCTTTTTATAATTTTTTTTAATAAATAAACAAATAGAAAATATATTCTTGAACTTAAAGTTTACTAAATTGTAGATATTTACTTAAAAAATAATTTTTTTTTCAATTAAATATAAAAACAATTTTTCTCCTAAACAAAATTTTCCTATTAATTTGATTAAATTTCGTTTCAATAATAAATATAAATTGCTGCTTCCATTTATATTAATCGCAATTTGAGGAAATCTATTTTGGTTCTCAATTTTCGAGTATTCCTCACAAAATTTCACTAACTTAACTCTTTATTTTTTTTAAATTTTCCTGCAAAATTAACATGACCTTTATTATCAGTAAAAATTAAATTTTCCCTTTTAAAAAATACTTCCTCACTATTAACGTTTTAAGGCTATTATGTAATTTTGTTTTAAAAAAAATTGTTTTTTTCGGTTCAAAAAATTTATCAATCTATTTTGAATACTTGAAATATATCGTTAAAAAAACTGATAGAATATTTGACAAAAATACCACGGAAATAATTCTGTCTGAGATATATAATTAAACGCATGTCTAATTTGCATAAATTAAAATTCAACCTGTATCAAAAATTGATAAGAACAAATTTGAATTATCTTTTTGATAAGGGAAACAATTTGGCTGCTGATCAAAATAAATGACTCAAGATAAGCACTTTATTCGTTTAGACTAATGTTTTTTTATACAGCCGGTTGATGAACATTAGCAAAAACGATAAGCTAAGAAAATAAACAAGAAAAAACTCGAGCATATGCTCACTTAATTTACTAAATTAAAATTGTAATTAATACTGTATCGATAGCTGTAGTAGTAGTAGTAGTATGGATTTAATAGATTCATCATTTTGGCCTATTGTTGATTGAAATAAAGATAATCTAGGATTCAAGCAGGATTTTTAGTATTGACAAAATATATTGATTTATTGATTGATCGGATCTTAATTTCCGAATTAAAATGATTGTCATTAGAAAGCAACAGCCACCTTTTCGTAAGTTATTTTCCCTAGGGTTCGCTATCTCACTGGGCTAAAATTGATTTTTAAAACACTTTTCTTTTTCTATTCCGAATATTTAAAATCGTGTTATATCTCAATCAAATACGAGTATTGTTTGTTATCTTTTAAATAAAACATTCAAGAGAAAAACATATTTCTAAATTTTATTCTAACCATACTTAATTCTTGTTTTATTTTTCACTATCAATCAAAATGTTTTTAACTAAGCACTAATTTTGATCCATATTCCATTAGGTTTTCAAGAAATACTCGATTGTCTAAATTTAATATCTACACTTACTAAAATTCAATAGATTCATTCTAGCTATCAAAAAATGAAGAATAATTTCAAGGATATTTGGTTTATCATTTCAGTAATTAAAACATGATAGGGAATATTCGCACAGAAAAAAAAAATAAAAATAAAAATCATATTTAGAAAATTAAGATTTTGATGAAGTGTAAAAAATTGCTTCACAAATAGCTCAAAGAAAAAATAAGGAATTATTTAGATGCATTAGTGTTATGGCTATTTTAGCACTATCATACAAATATACACACAACCGCAAGTCCCGTGTGCTTAAGAAATAGAACTAAAATTTAAAAATTAGTCAAAATTTAAATAAAAAAAATTTAAAGATAATATTGAAAAAATTTGATAACTATTGATAAATTACTTTATTTAACACTTTTGAATTTAAATTGAATTAATATATAGAAAAATTTATCTATTTGAAATTTAGTTTATAGAAAGTAAGCGACCTATTTTTTGTTACAAAATAAAGTGATAAAATTTCGACATATTCAAGTAGTTCTTATTTAACAAAAATAAATATTAATAAAATTTAGAAATTTTGTTTTTGAAGTATAAAAAAGATTATTCATAAAAATGAATAATTTCAAAAAAAAAAAATATTTTAAAAAGTTCATTAACTTTATGATCAATGATGCGTAAAGCAGAAAAATCGGAAAAAAATCCTTTTAATAAAGATACGTTTGACTTAAAATCGATTTCTTAATTAGAGGTAAACTAATATACGAAAGGCTCTCAGATGCCTAATCAAAAATATAAAACTTAAAACAAATAATTACAAATTTGCAATAGTAAATTTTAATAGCGAAAAAATTTCATCAATTCAGAGTTACCCATAGGTGAGGATTAACACGGGTAGACTGAAATAATCTTCTTCGTTTGATTGATGGTAAATAGTCCGATTAAATTTTAATGGTTTGAAAAATCTCGAGTAATTCTGCCAGACAACAAAAAAAAGATCGTCCATCTTTTCGTCATTTCTTTGGCGATAAAAATCTCGGATGCTCTCAAAATTAGAAAAATCGGAAAAAAATCAACTATCAAAAGACCTATATGTGTATACATAATGGATTATCATATTATGTTTAATTTCCTTAATATTTAAATTAAATATTGAAGTTAACGTTGAAACTTTTTTCCCTTCAATCTTTCTAACGAAATTCAATATTTTCTGAGGTAGATGAATTGAAAAAGATCTAATCATGATAATCCGATTGGAAATAAAAATCAAACGCATAGTAAACTGACCACAATATGTTTAGCAAACAAGAAAACTTCAAGTTGAGTTTTATTAAAATTTATCTTCATTTTTTATTACTTCGATTTTGTTTGCTAGATTGAATAAATAAAATTTAATAAAGAAAAAAAAATCTATCAAATTTCTCTAGCTTGTTTACTTAATAAATTTGAATTGCTTAACAATATCTGTTCAAAGAGCAGTTGGAATTTTGCAATATTCCGATCCGCTCTTTTTTAAAGGTAAACTTTTCAGTTTCAAATTGCGTTCAAATTCAAGAAAATTTAGGTCTTTGAATCGGCACTGCAATTAACTCTGATTATTTGCGCACAAGCCGTAGAAAATTCCGCTTCATTATTGTTCAAGTTCTTTATATAAATGAGTATTTAAAAAAATTGTTTTTATAATCTAAGCGTAATTAGCTTCTTTAAAGATTAAACAAACTGGTAAGGCTTGAAATTTTTGTCAATCGACAATGTTAAACAAACATGTTCGGATCTATCAGGTATTTTGTCGTGGCACACAAAAACTAATTAAAACAAAAGTTGAATCCGATTTTTGTCGATCACGAATCTATGTCATTGTCTCGTAAACAGGACCGGAACATTTTTTACTGCAATATTTTACGTGGGCTATAGCTATTTTTCGATCATTGAGACTCAATCAACAAAAATCAACTCAAGCATGCTAATTTAATCATACAATAAGCACATATTTGACATTATTAACAGAGTACCGAACACAATATTGCTTGACTTGAAGCACTTTAGTTCATTTAGCTTACAAAATAATTCAATTCTTTGAAATTTTTGGAGCTGAAAATTAGAAAAAAAACTCTTAAAAACATAACTTGACACCAAAGATTTCGATTTTTAAGAAAAAACTTTAAAAAAATTATTTATTTTATTTAGATATTAAAATTAATTTTAATAAAATATCAAATTTTTTAGGATTTTTAACAAAAAAGCTAAGAATTAAAACACCCAAAAAGATAAATTGTGGTTTGTGTTAAAAAATAATCTAAAGTAATTGATTGCATTATTTTTTTAAATCTTTTTTAACAATAGAACGCTCGAGGGGGTTTTTAGATCCCTTTTTGAAAAATTGAAACTTGATTTTTACCACATATAAAAAAAATTTTAAAAAACGGTTTTTATTTTAATTTTTTAGAAAATGAATAAATTATCAAAGAAAATCCTTAATTTATCTGGATAACTTAATTTGAGATTTTAATGAGAAATCAGCCGGGCTTTCTAGTGTTAATGCAATCTTTCTTTTTACAAGAAAATTTATCGATACCAAATCTTAACTCATACAAAAATTGGAAAGGTTAACGAATAATTTTAGAATTTTTTCATTGTTTTTCTTACTTTAAGGCCGAACAAAAAAATCACTAAATATCTGATGATTTTATTCATGGTTATTCTCATAGTATTTTTCTAAAGCTTTATGAACGATCACGTTCATAGATTTTCATGAATTTTCATTATCTTCGTGGAATTTGTATAAAAGTATATTTAAAAAAAAGTATTCTTGCTTAGCCACTTCAAAATTCTTCCAAATACTTTAAAAATTCAAATATTTTGAAATTTAACCAATTTTTGAACTATTTTTATAAATTTTTGTTTCCAGAAAAAATTGATAACTCAGATGGTTAATAAATATTCTATTCCTAATTTTGCTTCAAATCGGTTGATCAGACTTTTCAAAAAATCTAATGTAATGGAAAAAACAATTGGCAATGAAAAAAAGAAACCTTTAGATCCAAAATGAATTTATAACATATCAATTGTGTTTGTGATATAGCGACATCTCTGTCGATATCACTGGATTAGTTAACTAACTAAACCTTGTGCGTTTTAATTAGAATGGAGAATAACTTGCTGTTCCTAAACGTCAAACGAGGAGATCGGATTGACGGGCCCAAGGGTACTAATGTAAACATTACAGTGTTTCACAAAATGAGTTTTGTAAAACTTCACTTGATAAATTAAAAAAATCTGCAAGCATTTAGATATAGCTGCTAAACAAAAATTTTTTTTTCATCAAAACTTAGAATTATGAAAATTTCTGAAAGATAATGAAAATTTGTGAAAAAAATGAACGTGATCGCTCATAAAACTACAGTGTGAATGGCAGTTCTATTTTTATTAGAGAATTAATAATGTTAAATCATTGAATAATTATGGTTTGCTTCGTATTTATATCCTTTCAATAATTAACAAATAAAACTTATCAATTTCCAAAATATTTATTGTTTAATTTGTTTTCTAAGTTAATAGATTCATCTAAAAAATTCGATAATTAAATTTATATTAGACTAAACCTTAAAGCAAAATTTCTTTTAATATTCTAAAGAAAAAACTGAGGACCAAAAATTGATCGTTATTTTAAATGCTTTTACTTACTAAACTCTAAATTACCTAAATATTTATGTCAAGACATTTGTGAGATACCCATGTTAAGTTTTAAATTTTGATACAGATGAATAACTAAATAAATATAAACGTTTCAACAAGATATGTCATTTTATTTAAATTTAATTGATATTTAAATTAGTATTTAAGGTTAATTCTAAGATTTAATTTTTGAAATTTAGAATACTAATTTTATAATAAACGCCCAAGCAAATGAATTACCTAAATTTTAAATTATACTTATAATAATTCATTAAATACTATTTTTCTTTTAAAATTATTTATAGTTTTCTAAACTTAATTCTTAATTTAAATTAACACATTTTAACTTTTTTATTATTTATTTATAGTATCTATTTCTTTGAATAATTATTACCGGTAAGTTAAAAAAATGTCATTCAAACTAGTTTATATTGAAAATAAACCAACTTTTTCAAGATTGATCTATAGCTCTATTTAAAATTTTGTTCACTATAAATACTAGTCATCATGAAGGGGTTCTAAGCGTTGCTGTGTATTGTCAATATAATGTTAATTTTTCCTATGAAAAGCAATGCGTTTAACGCATTAATTAGACCACATATTTGGGTTGGTGACAAAATTTATTAGAAAAAAAAAGATATTTCGGAAAAAATATTTTTTCATTTTAAAAATTAAAAATAAATTTCGGAATATTTATAAGTTAAACAAAAAATTAAATGATTTATCTGAAATAAATGTAAATTAGCTATTTGTGCGATGTTTAATTAATGACGAGTGGTTTCATTTAAATTTTTAGACATGCATTCTAGAACATTTTAGTTTCTTAGTTCATACTTTGCTATTCTAATTTAAAAATACTCGGATAGTGATTATTTATATCATATAAAATAGTGAAAAGAAAAAATGAAAAAGATCATTCGTTTTAAAAATTAATTTCAATTGTTTAGATTAAATTTACCTTTTTTTTAAAGTTAAAATTACCATATTTTTTCTCTAAATTGTGAATAGTAATTAAATAATTAGCAACAAATTAATTCAACTTCAATGATAAAAGGAAAAATTTATTTCAATAAAAAATGACATTTGTCTAATGATAGCTCAAAGTACTTTTTATTCCATAGATAATAGTGTGCTATACAAAATAAAATAATAAATTAATTACATTGAAAAAAGCCAATATATCGAGAAATTAATTTTTCTTTTTTATTTGTTTGAAATTTACATCTGAATGTTCAACATCAAATTCTGAAATTTCTAAAAAAATTCTAAAAGTATTTGATTTTCCTCAACTAAATTAATTTCAAGTATCTGATTTCTATTTGTTAATTGATATTTGGTTATAATTCTAAGATAAAGAAAAGTCTTGTTAGAGCCAAAGTTTTTAGATAAAATACTTTTTATACAACCAAATGACAATCTTATAGTTTTGCTTTGCGGATAAACTTTGAGTCCTAATTTTTTGAAATTTGAAGTTATTGACCGATTTTAGAGATTAGGTTCTTAATTACCGTAGAAATCTTAGATATGAGTCTGTGCCAAACGAGCATATTAAAGCTCAGCATGTAATGTACATAATTTTTTAATTGGCTTAATTTGGGTCCATAAACAAGAAAAAATTACTCTTTTTACAAGACTAATTGCTAGGCAGATGAAACGACCTGATACGTGAAATTCATTCCAAACCACAGGAGATTTCATGCTTTTTAAAAACCTCATAAAATGAACATCAACTTTTTGCTGTAGATTACCGCTGTTAATAATTGACCCATCTATACAAATACTAACCAAATCGATTTTTAGAACAGGCTTCAACAACCATTTCTTTTTAGTATTAATTTTGCTCTATTATAAACTAATGCAAATTGGTTAAATTCAAAGCTCCGATCTTTTGTTTTTAAAATTTTGTTTTATTTTATTAGTTTAGAATATTTTTTGAAATTTTCTTGTGTAAGTAAAATTTTCATACATAAAGATAAAAATTGGAAACTTTTTTGAAACTAAGCTTCCCTTGAGATTTCTATTATTAGAGCTTGCGAGTGATTGACTTATTTGTAAAATTCAATGAATGATGTATGAGAATATATTAAAGAATTTATTTGAAGAAAATTTCTATCAGCAATTGTCCTAAATTAATCAATAAAATGATCAATTTTTAGAAAAAAATTAAATAAAAAAATTAATTTATAAAATAGAATATAAAAAAATATTCCAACAAGACCAAAGTGACAAAAATTTTTTTTTTAAGTGAAATTTTCGACATTCTTAATTTTAGAACAAAAAAAATTCAAAAATTCCTAATTATCAAAATCAATTTTACACAATACACTTGGATCCTAACCAGAGTTGTTTAAAAGTCCAAAATTAAAGTCAAAGTCTTTAAAAATAAAGTCCAAGTCCGGACTTCAAACAATAATATAATTTTAAGAGAAGAAGAGAATGATGAAGAAACTAAATTTAAAAATGAAATAGAACATTATAAAAAATTAAATTATACAGAAAAAGATGATTTAGTGAATTTTTGGAAAAAAAACAAGTCAAAATTTCCGTCACTAGCAACTCTTGCACAAAAATTCCTACCCATTCCAACTTCTTCAGGACCAGTTGAGCGGCTCTTTTCTAAATCTGGTTATATCAACCGACCACATAGGTCAAGATTAACTGCCAAAAACCTAGAAGACACAACTTTATTGGTTAGTAACTTGGATTTAATCAGGGACTAGATTGAGAAAAAAAAATTTTTAAATGTTAAAATATTTAAATTATTTTACTTTAATTAAATTCTTATTTAGTGAATATTAAAAATTATTTTAAATGAAAAAAATCTGCTTTAAAAAAATATTTAAATAAAAAGTCTTTGACTTGGTCTTGGCTTGTGACTTGTGACTTTTAAACAACTCTGATCCTAACACACTTTGAGAATCCGAACGAAAATTTTGCTCTATGGCATTAAAGACCATATATTTGATTACGTCTAAAAGAACTATGTTTTGCATGGGACAGTAGAGAAGAAAAATTGACGAAAGAAGACAACGAAGAGCTTCTATTTTAAGGCTAAGAAAAAGCATTCTGAGGGGTATTTGCTAAGAAAATTAAAAACCAAAGAGTTTTGCCATTTATATTTATTCAAAAGTGAACTAAATTATTCTTTTCAAATTATACGAATCTTTGATATTTTTATTTATTTATTTTAGTTTAGGTAAAGCCTTGATAAGTTGAAACGTCTTCTTGAATTTGTTGGTGAGTAAGTCGACCAAGAGAAAAGTTATTTAATAATCAATTGAACTTTTTTCTGAAATTTAAATTTCAAGAGGTACGGAAATCTTTATCAATCTATTTCTAAATGGGGAAGAATTGGTTTTTTCGAAAGATGCGATTTTGTAGTTTTTGGCAGTAAGAAAGTATATTTTGCATTGAGTTGTTTATTGCGATAAAGATAAAGTGTAAATGGGACCGTATATAAGCCAGAAGTGAAACTGAGATTTTATTTTTAATTACTAATAATGTTATCGGATATCGATTCAAAGTGTTTTTTGAAAATCGGATTACTGCAGTCATTTATTGCTATAGTTAGTTGAAATTTTTTTTCATAGTTTTTTCTATATCTTGCCGTTGTATCTTTGATATCTATCAGGAAAAAAATAGTTTCATTTTTTCATCATTTACTTTTTGTAGCTAAATTTATAAGTCTAAGACCAGTAAAGGTAGAAGAGTTTGATTCCCTAAGACAGGCTAATCGATAATATTCCAAAGATTATTGAAGATTTTGTATGCAGTCTTAAGCATATAAAATAATAAGTTAATGTATTTTTTAAAAATAATTTGTAATAAACTCGGAGATCCTTTGAATGAACACTCAAAATTGTATTAAGAAATTTTTTGATTCGCGAATAGAATAATAATAGCAGTTCTTTGTTAAACACAAATATAGTTTGGGACTAGATGGTGTCAGTGGTAACCTTAAAGAGTAAATTTCCGATCTTTTATTGAATTTAGTAATGCTATTCAAGTAAAGAATATGATCCCTAAGATAAACATAGTAATTTAGAAAATTGAGAAAAGTCACAAATGGAGAGTATCTTATTTAATTAAAAATTATTTAAATTGAAAAAAAAATATATAAAAGATTTTTAAAAAACATCTTAATTAATAAATTTCAATTAAACAATCTTAACACTTTAAATCAAATAATTAAAATTTTAAATTTTCAATAGAAAAATTTTATACCGTCTTAAAGAATGAAAAATTTTTAAGAAAAAAAATGAAACAAAATTTTAATTTAAATCAGCGTTTTTAGAAAACAAATTAAGATGATGATTAAATTTTATTATTTGCCAATGGAAAGTTTTTTATTTAAAGTATTTTACCTGTTTTCTTCGATCCAATTTTTTTTTCTTTTTTGGTTCCATTTTTTTTTGACTTTATAGAAGAAATCAGTACTATACAAATCAAGAACAATAAAACTTTCATTTTAATCTAAATAAAAAAAAAAAGATTTTTAAAAAAATAAATAAATTAGTGAAATGAAAAAAAAATTCAATGTATTTCAAATGTTTTTTTTTCTTATGTGACAAAAGCGGAAATTGTATAATAAGGCAAATTTAATCTTTAATTCTAAATTTTTCAACATTTCTAAATTATTCTAACTTGAATTTGTTGATATACTAAATAACAAACATTAGCAAGGGGGCTGAAAAGAAGGCTTTTGCCGTTCGGGCAAGTCCCGGGAAATTCCCAAATTTATTTTTCTAATAAAATAATAAATGTCAAAAAGTTCAGTCGCCAGATCAAGGAGACAATAGCTGAATCTCAAAAAAAATTCGGATCAAAAATTGAAGAGTTCTTGACTAATCGATTTTTACAACAATACTATTAATCTATTTAATAAAACTAAAAATAATTAAATTTTATTTTACATATTTGATTCAGAAAATTCTGTTTGTAATTAATGATCTCTCAAGAAGTCCAATTGAACATAAATGGCAGTATTTTCTCTTTATCTAATCTTATCTTTGATTTTGATTGATTTAATTTTCAAAGTAAGACGAGCAAGCCTCTCAGACGCACTCAATCGTCTTTAAGACTATTTAAAAAGTCATTTTCACTAATTATTGACCGCAAAAATGCCTTAAATACCTTATATCAATTAGTACAGATTCAACATCAAAAACTTTCATTTAGCCTCTCACTAAAAATTCTCATGATTTTTTGTTTATGCAAATTTGTTGTGTTGTTTTTACTGAGTCGAAACACAGTAACAATTGGGTTCATTAATTAAATAATTAATTACTGGAAGAAGTTTTTTTTTTATATCTATTATCGATTATATAATTCGATGTGTTTGTATGCTCTTTTCATGCCATCTATTAGAGTCTTTCTTATCCCTGAGCTGCTCATTTTATAAACGCTTTTTATCTATTTTCGATTTATTTTTCTTAGATAATCAACTAGTTTTATTGATTTATTTAAATTAGATTTATCGTCAGCCTATACTCACGAGGCTTGGCTAATAAATTTGTAATCTCAATATTCAATTTAATAAAAATATTACAAAGTTGTTTTAAAAAGAAAAACAAATAAAACAATTTTAATTTTAATATAAATATATATATATATTATTTTTATTAAAAAAAATATTAATAATATTTTTAAATCAAATTATTTTAATAGTTTTGCATTAAAAATCTATTTAAACATGAAAATAATTCGAAATTATTCAATTTTAAAGCCATAATCAATTTCTTGAATGTTCACTTCTATAATTTAGCTTCAAAATCGAATTTTTTAAATAAAGCTATATTTGATTTTGAATCTTTTTATGATTGAACAATCACTTTTTACTTATCAAATTGATCTTAATTCAGTAAACTATTAGATAAATTCCGGTTGTAAAAATAACTGAATAAAAAAGGGAAAATTTTTTTTTAAATTTATTTGCTTTAGTAAATTGAAAAGAAAAAATAAAAACTCTGCATAATTTAAATAATTTTTCACAATAAATAATGGAACAAATAATAATAGGTCTATATCTTGGCTGGTAATAAAATATTTTAAATATTGTCTATTTATACCTTTTTTTTTTTAAATAAATTTAAAGGCTTTTGCAAAATAATTTATATAAATGACAAAAAAGTTTACAAAAAAATATTACAAAAAATAGAAAACAAAAATAATTTTATTTTTCCAAAAAAAAAGGAGCAAAAATGAGAAATATTTACGGACGAAAATATTTATAAAAATAAAATTGAAGAATCAGATGCATTTTTATCATCTTCTTTTTTGACCTGAGCATTAGAGGAGAGTAGCGAACGTTCACATTTTACCATTATGGACACTTTATTTGACATGGATTGACTGTTTGCGCTGTTGTTGTTCATGTCCGACAAGAGACTACTTGGATTGCTTTGAGTAGAATTAATTGAGTTATTTATTTGACTATTATTGCTAATTTGACTAATATTATGGTTAAGCCGTGTTATATTAGCAGTGCCACTAGTAGCATCTAAGTTCTTTGAATAGAAATTCATTTAAAAAGCGTTAAGTGCTATTATTTAGTGTTTGAGTGTGTTAGTAAAGGCTAGACAAGCCTTTATTTGACAGAATTTAAATAAAACTTATTTTTACCTCTTTCTTTTCAAGATCATTAAATTTTTTTTCCAAGTCTTGCTTTTCATTGTCAAGTTGAACCTTTTAAATTTGAATAAAAAAATTAAAACACAAAAAAAAATACTTTTTTGTTTCAGAAAATACCTTGTATTCGTCTAATGCTTTTTTGAGCAAATCAATTGACTTGTCTTTATTTTCAATTGATTTTCTTAGCTCAAAATTTTCTTTTTTTGTCTTAGTGTAATCGTTTAATATATTTCTGAGCATTTGCTCAAAAACATTTCTTGGTAACGACTGCAGTGTGTTATCGTCAAAGAGTTTATTTTTTGCATCTGTCTTGTCACTACAGATACATGCAGATATCGATTGATCAAGATCAGCATATATACAACACGATTTAGATTGGTATCCAGAATCGGCTGACTTGTTTGTCGTGGTCGAATAATCCGATTCAGTATTTGTCGTTGTCGATAGTGTTTCGCAACTTTTAGGACTTAGAGTCTGAAAAATTTTCGACTTTTGAAACAATTCTGAATTTATGTTTATAATTGACATTTGAGATTCTTTGGAAGAAGAAGCGCCATTGAAAGTCTCGGCTCTTTTTGGAATGCTTATTTGATTATCCTGGCTATTTTTGGTTATTGTCTCTCCAGCACTGCTCGCACTTCTCATCAAGTTCACCGTCATTTGATTCGAAAGCAAATTATTAAATGTCAAAATTAGGCCTGCAATATCTGAACTTATGGTCAGTTCTCCAGACGATGGTTCACTTGTAGCACTGGTTACTTTGACGTCGACATTTTCTTTATTGTCTTCAATAAATGGAGTAATATGAGTGTGAACAAGAATTAACCATTGATTTCGTGATGATTCATCCGGAAATTTTACTTCGAATATTTCGTTTGTAATTGTATGAGCAATATATGTAATCAGTGATTCATGAGTAAACGATTTGGAAGAATTCTGTCCCGAATTTGCACTTGTTTGATTGGATTTTATCGAATTTGATTGACTCACTGTTCTCTGATGATACATTTGATTTGATTGATTTTGTAAATGATTTATGTCAGATTCTTTTGGTCTTACTAATATACCATAATTACATGTAATTACACTTTTCTTTAAATTAAATTTTAATTTATTGTTTCATTTTTTATTAGAGTTAAAATTATATTTAAAAAACAAGCGATTTAAACCTTCTTCAGATATTTACAAGAAAAGATGGTGTCATTCTAAAGTTAAATCAATGGGTTAAAACAAGCTAGATTATTTTAAAAAATTTGTGTGCTAAATTATTAATTAAAGTTTGAAATATAAATTTGAAATAATGATTTAAACAACTAATTAGATGATTTAAAATTTTTAGAATTTAATAAAAATCAAAAATTTTTTTCATTTATTTATCAAAATTTTAGAAAAATTTTTACACAAAAAACTCAGAAATCTTTATTTTTTTAGACAGATTTTTCCAAATAACAAAAGCTGCATCATCAATTATTATGAAAAATACTTTTTTTTATTTTTTAATGCAGTATTCTTGATATAGCTCAAAATATTCTTCCTTGTCTTTTACTATCTGTTGGCTTAACTGCAGCTTAAACTACTAACATATTTTTTCTTTACTTAAATAAACCATTATGCTTTGTAATTGGATTCCAGCAAAAAATTTTTTAAGAAAAGTCTTTTTTTATTTATTGATCCCATAACAAGAAGTATAAACACGTTTCTACACAACAAAATGAAAAAAAATTACCGTATCATTCATAAATCCGTATTTTGATGATTTTTCATTGTATTGAAGAAAAACAATCATATCACTCATAGTGACACAAGTGACATTTTTGTATTCTTTACCCTTCATTGACATCACTTTGACTGTAACCTGATTTAGGCTTATTATCTTTCGGTTTGGTTTACTAATCAAATCTGATCTCTTAAAAAAAAGCTCATCAACTTATAATTAAATGAGTAAAAAAATCTACAGTAAATGCTCGCTCTTCGATATTTTGTTCGTTTTTTACAAAAGATTTAGTCTGTGATTTTTGATCAAAATTGTCCAGGTATTTTTTAAATTCATTTAAATTTTGGTAAAAAGCAACTGCATCATTAACTCGGCTCAGTATTGATCTTAATTTTTCAAGCGATTTATTCAACAGATCGATCTCGATCTTGTTGTCTCTGCTATTTGTAAGTATGTTTTCAATGAGTGTCAAATATTTAGTCAAACGTTGAGTAATTATTGTCAAACAATCCGGAATATGATATCGTTTCAGCCAGGAATGCTTGGAAATTTCGTTCGAAAATAATGCCACAGATTTGTTAGATGTATTCAAATGTTTGAAAGTCTGTTTGGCTGTTACATGTGAGCAGCAAACTTTGCTATATAAAGTGACCCATAGATCATTTTTTTCGATTAGCTTTAAAAAAAATTAAATAAATTCCATTTTTTTTAGCATTTTTTAAAATAATTACTATATTCGAAAGTATATCTCCAATATATTCAATGTATTTATTCTTGCTAGTTCTGTACCGTTCTATCAGTTGATCTAACAATACCTTATGCAAATCCATCAACCTTTCAAGATCTGGGAATATTTGATCAAGAGTGCTTGGTTCAATGCGACAATCATTTATCAAAATACTTTTAAACATCTTAAATAAATATAAATTGTTTAACTTTTTAAATTAATTCCAAATTTTGTTTAAAAAAAAATTTTTTTTTTACTAATCCAAATAAAATAACTGGATATGCTCAAACAATAAAGCTTTAAAAGCTTGTGTGATTTAATACATCAAGACTTAATATTTAATCAAGATTTAATCAAGACTCAGAATCCTGCTTGAAAAGTACATAAAAAAAAGTTTAATATATAAAAACACACTCATTACTTCACTCATACAGGATTATATTGATGTTTTTGTTGAAAGCCCAAGAAGTTCTAATCTTAAAACCTTACTTTGTAAAGTCTCAAATGAGCTCTTCCAATGGACAACAGTTTTTCTGTAACATTTCTTATTTCTCTTTCAAATTCTAATTAATCTAATTAATTTAATATAACTTTTCTATGGACACTTTTTTCTTAAATTTTTAAATACCTATAGCGAAAGGAGTTTTATTACTCAAAGCTATATATTCTAAATATTAAATAAACTATTTAAAAAAAATACATAGGAAATAGGAGAATTTACAAACAAAATATTTAATTAAATTTTTTAATTTATTTCTCACTTTAGCATATTTGTTTTGTCGGTGTAAATAAAAGAATATAAGGCAAAAAATTAAATTTCAATCAACTTTTTAAGTCAAGTCATGAATAAGACTAATCTTATCTAGTTCATTAAATTGGTGACAATTAGTTACGAGTAGTAGCCCGATAACCTTAATGCAAAATTATTTAAGAATTGAGAAAAAAATTTAATCATTTTGTATTTAAATAGTCTATATAGACAACCATCAATTGTCCATAAAAAAATTGCTTTAATTTTTTTTAATAGTAAATAATTAATAAAAAATATATTATTAATATTTCAAAGCACATGATTTTTTTTTATAGATTTTGGAAAAATTTCAAATAATAAATTGATAGACATAATTTCAAGTCTAAGACAAATTTTTTTCGAATGATTTATATTGTACATCCTTTGTGTCTTAAATGAATTATTTTAAAAAATTAAACTTTTTTATTTATTTATAAAACTTATAACTCTCAAAAATAGTACAATTTTGATTACAACTTTTTATTAATCGAATAAAAAACAAATAAATAAATAAAAGTTTCAAAAATGTATTTTTTTAAATTTTTTTTTTTATTTAACAATTTAAAAACTTGCACAGAATTTTAAATTTCGTTATATTAGTGAGGCAAAATTGTCCATTATAAAAATAAAAGGTTATAAAAATAAAAGCACTTTAATGTCCTTTTCGAAATAGAAATCGTTTGTTTACATCTTATTTAATTTAATTTTAAAAGCTCTAAAATTCAACTTAAAATAAACAAACTTGTTTGGTTTTGTGTTATTTTAGGAATAAAATTCAATTTTTTTTTTCAAATAATCCCTAAATTTGAGCTAATCCAGTTTTTTTGATAAAAATAATATTTGTCCAAAGTCTACTTACTCTTTGGCACATGCACAAAATTTTGTAATAATTGACCTCTGTCTTAATGAATTCAAATATGTTTTCTTGCTTATTGCGAGATTGCTTGCTCAACGATTGTAAATACTTTATGAAAAAAATTAAGCTCATCAAAATAAATTGACGTTTAATTTAAAAAATTGCTTACATCTTCTGTTTGAAGATCGGCCCAATTGTTCGCACTGAACTCAAATTCAAAATTGGAAAATTCCGCATTTAATTCATTCATGTAAAATTTAAAATTTGAATTAAGACCGGTTCCAGAAATTAGTGAAGCATTGGACGACGACGATGAAGATCCAGTACTAGAAACAGTGTTCTGATTTAACACTGAATTAATCATAGAACTAGACGAGCTTGTAGCATTCAAATTAGGATCATTTTCTATTTTGTGATTCAATGAATCAGCTGATTCCCTAAGCGACTTGATCGCTTCGTAATCAGCACTCTCTTCATTTATCGACTTGCTAAAATAAATTGAAAATTTATAGTAAAAATCTTAATCGGAAAAAAAATTAAAATGGTCATAATGGGGTACCTATTGCGATAAAAAAATCTCCTAGTCGAAGAGCTACTACTACTACTCGAGCTCTTAAGAAATAAATTCAAAGAAGAATTTGACGATGTGTTCGAATTTTTAAGGTATTTTTTATTTGTACACAAAGTGTACGAATTCGAGTCGAGGCGGTTGGCCAACGAGAAAAGCTCGTTTAGGCTCGTTTTTGAGTCAGCTTTGGTCAAATATTTGAGTAAATTAATGTTGCTTGGTTGCATGGAATGGGTGGAACAGGAAGACTTGTTGGCATTTACGGAGCTATTTAGCGACTCGTTTAAAGAAGCGTTCAACGAGTCGCTTGACTGAAACAATGGACCGAAAGCGGATTTAGGACGCTTAGTTTTCTGCGTCCTGTTCTTTTTGTTTTTTTCGAATACGGCACTATCTTGCATTGTGTCGGAATCTCATAAGATCATATTAGAATCTTATAGTATCTAGCTGTATAAAAAATTAGTTGCTTAAGCTACGACGACCAGTTAAATGACTGAATAATGGAAATACTTTAATGCGTTGTAAGTAGGACGCAAATAAAGTTGTAATTTGAGATTTGAAAATTTTGGAATTTTGTCAACAAAAATTGAAAAAAACTCAGCGATAAAAAAGCGCGATAAAGAGAGAGAGAGAGAGAGTTGTGACCTGGATTTAATCGAATAGTAGAATTAGTTCTAAGAGTTTGTTTTGTAGGTTTTGTTCGAAGTAGCCGAAAAAGCGATTACCTAACTGATATCGATATAAGCTGGAAAACGAGAATTGTTCCAAATTATTAACCTGATTATTTTCAATGGCCTCTTGAAAATCTCTAAATAAACTATAAAGGTTTCTTAAAGAGTTGCAACCGTTCGGCTAATCGATTTGTTTTATTTTAATCTAAGCCTAGTAATCACTTAGTTCGCTTCTAAGACTTCTATTACAACTAAATAAAACAATAAAATTCGTTTATCCCAAGCTAATCGGCAATATTTTATGTATTTTAGCTAAAAACTCTATCCAAAATTTCTCTTGAATTTAAAAAAAATAATCAACCTGAATATTTACTATTTTTTAAATTTGATTAGATTTTTAGTTTGTAATAATTTTTTAAACTAACAATAAAAAATTAATTTTGAAAAAAAAAAAAATTTTTTTCACATTTTCCATCAATTTGAGAAATCTAAAATCATTCAAAAAAAGAGATAAATTTTAATAATCATTTTTAAATAGAAAAGAAATAATTGAATATATTTAAATTTCTTGTTTAAATTTTTTGAACAAAAAAATTAATTCAATAAATTCTCATAAACTAAAAAAGAAATTAATTTAAAATAAAAAATTTTTTTTTTTTTCTAAATATTCTAAAAAGAAAATTCTAAACAAAAATTTTCTAGATTGATATTTATTTTTGCCAACTCAACAGGAAGTAATTATCCTGCGGTTCTACTAGATATTCTATTCAGGTTACCTCTTAAATTTCAAAAATTAACTATTTGGATTAAATGAAAAAAGCTTCTTTTTATCATTGAGCACGAATACAAACAGTGGACTATATAGAAAAATAAACATAGCCAAACACAAATTTGATTGCCAATTCCGTTCAAAATTCAATTTCAACTTCATGAAAAGAAAATGTAAAATTCATGTCTAGATTGAGCGGAAATTGAACAAATTCTTTTTGTTTTTTTTTTATTTTTTTTAGTAAATGGATAAGCATTTTGAAAGGCTAAATTTGAGAGACTTGTTGAAAAAAATAATTTTAATTTTTTTCATAATAAAGATAAAAATCACGGATTAAGAAAGTCCTAAACTACCTCGACGACAAAACTAGTACAATAGTTCAAAAAGGACATAGAATAGAGCGAAAACAACTATGAAATAAAAGAGATTAGATATTTTCAATTTCTTGTTATTTCCTCATCTTACATAATTGAAAAAAATAGAGAAAATTATTTGAATATAAAAAAGATTACTTTAGGGCTCTTAATGAGGATTCAAAAAGAAGAAAAGCTTAAACCCGCTTATTGTCACGACTTAGCAAAACCCAATCATGACCATTATTTAGAATAGTCTCTTACCTGTACATATTTGACGTTGACTTAGACAAATGGGCCTTTTTAGTGTTCTAAAATGTTAATTAAACCATATCTTTATGAGTATTTTTAAATAAAAATAATTACTTGAAAATATTTGCTTATGTCCATTGATTTTGGTCGATTGTTAGTTACGTGAATTGTTTTTATTGAATTGGAAGGATTTAGGCTATTCAAGCCAACTATTATTCCTCCATTTGAGCAACTAGACAATAGCACATTGTCTTTGTCGTCCATTTGGTCTTGTTTTATCTTGTCATCAGCGACTACTCTAACTCTATTTATGTTAAAAGCACTCGTTGATGAACTGTTCGTTTTTGATTGGGAAAAAATTGATTTCTTATGGTATAGACATTGTATAACTTGGTCTTTACATTGCGAATCATGAATTATAATTTGACAATCTAAAAAAAATTAAATTTAATAATACATCTAAATTAATCAAACTATTCATTCATACTTTTGCAAATAAGTGCTTTTTTGTTTTGTAAACTTTTTTGGCATGTGTCACAAGTTGTATCACTGGTAACAGCTTTCATTACGAACGCATGTTGTTGTATTTGTGATGAATATTTGTGTTTCATAGATTTCGATTTAGCGCCTCGAACACTTGCCAGCTTGAGGATGTTGCCGATTTTTTTCGACTTGGACAAAGCTTTGGCATGCGATTCGAGTTGATTTTTGAGAGGTGTAGACTGTTGTAGAATCATCTGATCATAGGATGTTGAAGAATTAGGTGAACGATTGACAGGAGATGTAAAAACACTGGTCGGCTCATTAGCTACTTGAGATACTAGACTTGATTTTGAGTTTGTTGCCGTGCTAGCACCCAATGGAATTAAGTACGCTGGCTCTTCAACTTGAGAAATTTCGCAACTTTTTTTTTCAAATTTTTTATAATTTTAGGCTTAGCAATAAAAAAATTTTTGTTACTTTTTTTGTTCCATTTCAAATTCCTTTAGAAATTCGTTGACGGTAACTAGTTCTTTATTTGAACCTGGGGAACCAGTATTCGCTGGACCGACAAATTTGGATGCCGAATTCGACACAAACTGGGATTCATTTGAGTTGGCGTAATTTTCAGCCTGATACAACGGCAATTGCGTTGAAGATGCAGATTCCGTTTTGTGTTGGCTAAATAATTTAAAATTCATAAACAAAAAAATTTTGCTTGTTTCATTAAAAATTCGTAAAAAATAAAAGTTGTCTTATTCTTAAAACATGCAATACAGCTTTTATTTATGAAAAGCTGTGTGTGATGCGCTAAATCATCACACACATCTAAGACCTTGTTTTAGCCAAAAAGCATGCTTTTTATTATCACGTGAGTGCAAATTAGTAAAGCCAAATTAGCTGTATCAATTCAGGCTGTGTGTTTCATCACAAGCATTTAATGCTTACCTTAATTTTACGTTGTATTCACATCGTTTGCTTAATTTCTGATTTTTCGCCTCTAAAAAAATAAATTTTTATTAATGTTTGCATGATAAATAAAAAAAAAGCTTTATCTTGGTCTCGTCACGGATATGGTGGTCCTAATCTAAGTAGCTAAGAAATTTGGCTAAATTTTTTTTCTTTTAAACCAAAATACAAGGTGTAGTTTTGAAATCTTTTATATACTTGTGCAATATTAAAAATCATGAAAAATTTCAAAAATTTTTTTTATTTAAATACCTTCAAATTTTATTTGAATAAGACTAAAACAATTATAGTCGAATTAAATACTTTTAGTTGAATTTGATCCTCTTATATAATAGTTATTACAATTTGTCAAGTATTTTTATCTAATTAATAAGAAAATAAAAACGAAAAATTAATCGTTTCCTATTTGAAATCGAAGACTGAAAAAAATCACTATGTATACAATTTTTTGAAATTTTATCTTTTATTTTTAGATTAAATTTATTTTAGAATTTAATTATTGATTAAAATTATTTCCAAAAAAATAAATTAAAAAATTTTCTATTTTTTTGTTTGACTCAAGAAATAAAGATAAAAAAATTTTCTAAATTTACCATAGCTATCAATTACAAGAATGAAAAGATTATCAGTTGTATTCACATTAGTTATTAACTCATAATTTACACGAGATATATTTTTTATTCAAAAAAAAATAAATAAATATTACTCACCATTTTTGATATTTTTATTCGAATCTCCATTATTTAGCGAAGTACTTGAAAGTGTATTCTGAGAATTTATTGCTGTTTTATCATTGGAATCGTCAATTTTGACTTTATTTTCGTTTTTTATTTTATCAAAAATAGAAGGAGTGGACGCAGCTTTTTGCAAATTAACAGCAGCCGACCCACTAGTCGATATTGGCGAACAAGAAGAAGAATTGCTAGGTGAATTGTTTGAACTAATGCTTATTTCTTGTACAGCTAAATTATTTGGCTTGGTGAAACGTTTCGATCGTCTAGTGTTTAGATTACGATCAAAGTCATTCTGAGAACCAGTCAATGGAGCGACACTAACCGATTGTGGTATAATGCTGTGTCTTGGCAAAGGAGGCAAAAGTGCCGATTCTTGTTGCAACGAATTAGAAAATGTGTTGAACAATTTTGCAATTTTGTTTTTTTGCTTGGTAGCCTGTCTTCCCGAGCATACAATTTTCGACTCATTAAGATCGGACTCGTCAGTTTTTTTGCTTTCTTTGACTTCTTTAATCGTGTCAAAACATGACAAATCTATGGACACATCTGACTCATCATGTTGATTTGTCTCCAAATTTTCTTCCTCATCACTGGTATTTTCCAGATTTGATCCGTCCGAATCTATGTCCTCGTAAATCGAATTCTCATTCAACTCTTCATAATCATCATTTATTTGACAATATATTTCCTCTTTGTTCTCCGATGCTTTACGAATAATCCGCGTTTTGTTGCGCGTTAGACCTTTTGTTTTATTGCTTGTCGGATCGCTGGTATCCAATTTGGCCCTCATTGACTCGGACTTGTGGGAGTCTGATTTTGGTTTGTGCTCATGGCGTTCAACTCTTCGCTTGCTCTCTTCAGGCATTGATGATGTTGAGGTATTGCGGTTCTTTTTTAATATACCTAACTGGGGCGGTTTGGCTGTGGTTGTTTTAGTTGAATTACAACTGGATTTTCCTGCTAAATTATCACTCCCTTCGGGGAATTTCTTGAAAAAAAAATTATATAAAAAAAATTTTTTTCTCTAATTAATTAAATATCACAAATAAAAGAGATAATTTAAAATTAAACAGGGTCAATATGGTTAAAATGAATTAATTTACCTTAGAATTTTGCTCAGACTCATTAAAAGAATTCAATTTGGCCAGTTTGTAAGAAAAAGGGTACTTAGGCAAGAAAATTTGATTCATAATTTCATTATCGATTAAGAAATGAAAATAGAAAATTGATTTAAGTTTAGTGTTTAATGAGAAACGACTTTGAAAAACATAAACACACGGGAGAGATTAATAATTGATAATGACTAGAAAAAGCGCAACTCAAGTAACTTACTAATATTTGAGCAAACAACAGAGATATTTAATGAGATTATAAATGTTTGGGCAAATATTGACCCATCCCATTTTGTAAAAAATACTTACAATTTTTGAATATAAACTCTCATTGCTCGACTTGTACTTGGGATTTGCTTCCCGCGTCACATTTTTAACTGGCACTTTTGTGATAAAAAAAAAATTTTAAATTAAATTTTTTTTTAGTTTTATAACTTACAAACTATTTGGTCATCGTCGTCAACGATTATTACGTCTTCAGTGCTAATTGGTCTATCGGTGAATATTGACTGTTTAATTTTTTCGGTCGGCGACTCGAGAATTTCGTTCGGATCAACTGTCGATAGATTGGAAGAAAAATTTTTTATGTCAAAAATGGACATGGTAGAATGATGATGGTGGTGATGATGTTGCTGCTGATGATGCATATTGTGATGGAAATTGTTGGGCAACGGCGGCATGCTCACTAACGACGAGTTAGCCGGATATTTGGGAGCTAATTTTGGCTTGGTTCTTGGCGACGAAGTTAATGACATTTTGGAAGTTAATATTTCATTTTTTGAACAATAATCAAACCTTTAAATAATAAGAAAAATTAATGTCAAATATTTTTAAGTTGAGTTTAAGTGTCTGTATTGGGATGAAAATTTACAAGCTTATAATGTGCTAGATAGATGCGTGTAAGAATAACAAGAATAATTTAAGTTTATATGAAAAAGAGACTTCAAATAGACTTGAAGCAGACTTGAAGATTTTTGTAAATAGATTTTAAACAAGAGAATATAAATTGAAATTTAAGAAGTTTGTACACGATGCGTTTTTTTTTCTTTTTTGTTTAAACAATTTTAATAAAATGTAGTTAATTTTTAAATAGGCTCTAAAATTCTATTCCTAAAAAAAATTTGGCTGGCTTTTTCAATATTTTTTAATCTGAATTTGTGAAAAAAAAAAACAAAAAAAATTTTCTTTTTTCTTGGTTAAATATTGAGATTTGAGTCCACTATTTTTGAATAAAACAGTCATTAAACAAACGAGTTGTCAATTTAGAGCCAATATTGTCATGAAAGTAGACACTTGATTAGAATATTAAAAAATGTGATCCTAAATTTGAAGTCTTAAATTAAACGCAGAAAAACTTTTCTCTAATTTTAGAATTTGTACGCTAAATTAAAGCTTGTAAGGTAATTTATAAGGAATTTATTCTTATTCAAATTAGTTTTATTAAACAAATTCAGTCGTTTGTGACCAAAATGCGAGCAACATCTTTTTTTGAATCAGCTTAGCTGAAAATCAGATTAGGAATTTTAGAACGAAACAAAAACTCGAAAATTTTGCTCCTAAAAGGCTTCTGTATTATTCTCGTTTTGAAATTCAAATATTTAAATTATCTAAGTCCTTTGAATTGAAAAGTAATTCTGAAAAAAACTTTCAAAGCCATAGAGTTGTTTTAATCCAATTTAAAAAAAATCGGAAAGCTTGTAAGTTTAAATTTCTTAAACGTTATTATTCTAAAAATCAAAGAGAAAGCTAAGAAGCCTTTTTCTCAATTGTCCAAATTTTCTACAACATTTCTTTGTAAATAAAATCATGATAGAATCTAGTTTTTTGCTAATACTGGATGAGACTTTTATTTTGTTTAATTTTCTCAATTCTTTTGAATAAAAAAAAATAAGCTGTTTTTAAACCATCAAAATAAAAAAAACTTTCTCAGTCTGGCTCATCTAGTATACATTAAATTAAAGACACTTGAGAAAAAAATAGACCAAAAAGCACTGAAAAATACTTAGAAAAAAATTTTAAATTTAGAATTTTTTTTTATTGATTATGCAACTTAGAATAAGCTGAAATTTTTGTGATAGAAACTCAACTTGGATTTTAATTTTTATTAATTAACTAAATATTAGATTTAGAAATTATTCGGTCATTGAATTTTAACTACTCTAAAAAGTTCAGAAACACTACAAGCCAAATATTTAACGAAAGATTTAAGTTGCCATGACAAAAAGTTGTTTCAAGTCCCAATGATTATCTAAAAAGATGCAACAAAAAATAATCAGATTTAACAGATAAAAGTAGCATAAATTAAATAATTATTATTCTTAACATGAAAATTTTTAAGATTATTTTCTATTTTATTCAAACCAAAGCTCAAATATTTATTATGGACCAAAAAAGCTTATTTACATAATTGTAAAATTGGACTCGTTTTAATCAATTAACTAAATTGAAGGTGTCCATTTTTTATTAAAAAAAAAAACAACAAAAATATTAATAAAAATAAAAGCTTTACGGCTTCAATTTCGATTTTTATTTTTGAAATATGATGACCATAATTAAAATTTGAAATTACGGAAATATTCAAAAAGAAATTCGATTTTGTAACATAAAATAAATGAATTATGTTTTTACAAAAAAAAAATACCTATTTGGCCCATAAAATTGACGATTCAATTTTTAGGAAAAAAAATCGATTTTCTAGATGAATGCAAGCAATTAAACGCAAACTAAACCATATAATTCATATATTGTACAATCTTAATTATTCATAAAATCCTAAAAAGGCTTATTAAATTTTTAAATTTCAATGAAACAATGACAATTCAAGCCTTAATCTCTTTATCATTTGAAAATATTACGAAACTATTAAAAGACTAATCGCTTTGTATTACGCAAAATATTTATATTCTCGGTCATACATCAAATTTAAATTAGGCTTCTTTATTTTTTGATAAGTTTGATTAACCACAGTGTTTTCAATATAAAGACAAATCTTACATTAATTTAGCTATTTTTTTGTTCTTCTTTTTGATCGCCACTTGACATGGTAATTCACTTTCCAAGTTAAAAGACTCCAACGCCTCAATTGATCCAGGTAAATTAATCAGAATCGCACAAAAATTTTTCAGGTTGTGCCTAGCGGCAAAGTGAAGCAAATTTTCTCTCAAGAGTTCTTTATGAAAAAAAAACAATTGTGTAATCAATAATTTTTCCACAACTTCTACTTTACTTTTATTGCTAGTTGAGTTTTGGCCTGCAAAGCTCCAATCTTCTGGTATTTCGACGTGTCTCAATGATTTTACCAAAATATTGTCCAGTTGGCTGATGTCTAACAAATTTGATCGGCTTGCGTAGAAATTTGAGATCAAACTCTCAAATGGTGAATTGGTGATTAGGTCCGGATCGGGTGTTGGATAAGAGAAATTCTGCAAATATTCTTGCGGTAAAAAATACTTTCCAATCTCGCTTGCCAATGATTTAGTATCGTAAACGCTATGAATTAAAAATTCGCTTAAAGATATATACCTATCTTTGTAATACTTTATGTCACAGTAGCCGATTAATAAAGACTTATTAGAGTTGTTTTGAGTCGATTGGTAGTGGCTATGATAAATTGATTCGTGATTTACGTGATATATCAAATTTTTGAACACAAATAAATAACAATTTTCTTCTATTTCATTACCTTTGAAAATATTAATATTTTTTTATTAAATAAAAGTTAATTGTTGAATTTTTTTTTCATCTCAATTTTGGGATTTGTCCCATAAATTTAGTCAAATTAAATAAATGCCGAAATTGATTGCTAATGAGAAGAAGTATTTCTAAACCTTGGTGAAATGGTAAAATTCCTTAAAAAATTAGTCAAATGGTCACGTGATTTAATTGTAAAAATTTTAGGATCAAAAAATGAAAAGGAAAGGAATTCAGCAGTATGAAATTCCTTTGCTCCAATTAAGCTTAATTATCAAATTTTTCGTTTATTTAACATTACAGGTTTCTATGAAAAAAGTTTTTTTTTTATTTCTATGTAATTTTATAAATGAAAATAAAATTTGAATTTTTTTTTAAACTTAAAATCTAAGGCTGCAAACATAGCCAAATTTGTTTTAAAAAGCCTTATTATTTACCAAAAATTTAATTTAAATTTAAGGTTCATTTTATTAAACAAATTATGGCTATTTAAATAAATGAATATCATTTGAGCATTTAAACTTTTAACTCCTAGAGAGTAAAGTATCAGTTTGGATCTAAAAAACAGCCTCAGCTATTTTTTATATCCTAGCTGTTAAAATAAAAAAAATCAAAGATTCTTTTTTTAGATTTTTTTAGAAAGATATTATTCTTGAATGGCTTATTCACTTTTTTGTCAATAAAACAAAGCTAAATATTTGTCCAGTCCAAGAATATTTACCTGACTGATTATTTACACAATAAAGTCATTTTATGCAATTTATACAAATGCTTAGATAGGGAAAAATGGTCTAAATCTCAAGTCAAATACACTTAAGTAAAAACTACCAAACTCCTTTTGTCTCTCCTTTTAAATCTTGGGTCAGACTAGGCAATATTAATTAACTAATCTTGGATTAACTTTGGACCAAAAGTTAAAAGGGCTATTTTTCTTAAGGTGTGATATGCCGTTCAGATAAATTTTTTTTTTCTAAGCTAAAATAGTAACTATTTAAATTTGATTTGAATGTGCATAGCACGTTTTCTCTATTGTGACCGTTTCCTTCTGTTTTTATGTTTATTTCCTTGTGTTCTCTTTTAAAGTTTTAACATGCTTTTTTTGAAATAAAAAAGATACGCTTGGATTAAGTTCGGACGTGATGTTATTTGTATAGATTAAAAAATAACCTGTTTTCGAGGAACAAAGCCAACAATTTTCATATTTCTCCAAATACTATTAATTACAATGGAAACTTAAAATTTGATATCAACTAATTGACTAAGGTAAATAGTCACAAAAATTCGATCCTTCATCTTGTTTTTTTTGGAAATTTTCAAAAACTATAACTAATTAATATTCTAAAAATTTCAATTGAAAATAACTGAAGCCAATATTGAATGTAAATTATTTTTGCGGCTAAGTTAGGTATTCAATTTTTAAAATTTTTATCTTAAACATAACTTTGGGATACTTGAACTCAATTTTTTTGGTATTAATTTTCTATCCCATCAAAAAGTAAATTAAGATACAAATTAATTACTTTTTATGTTAAATAAACTCTTGTAGATTGAAGCTCCTATGTTGAAATAACCCAAGCTCTAATCCGAAAAAACAAAAATTTATTTCAAATTATCTAAAAACCAGAAAATTGTTTTTAAAAAAAAAGGTGAAAGAAACTCGACCTAAACAAAATTTAGAACAAACTCTTGATTTTTCTAAATCTGTTTTTTTGTTTATTTAATTTGTAATTATTAAATGCTCTTAAATATTCTTTCGAGATGATATGACACCAGAAAAATAGAAAATTCAAAGAATGCGTTAAAAAATTAAGTTAAATTTTAAAAATTTTGCCTTTTTTGCTAATTTCGAAAGAAAAAAAATTTAATTAAAAATCATTAAATAATTAATTTTTAATTTTCAAATGTCAAATAAGTTCTTTGATGCTTTGATAATAAAAAATGATAAATAAAATGAAAAAAATTAATAATTATTAGATAAATATTGTTTGAATATGATTTTTGATTTAAATTCATCATGTCACGTTCTACTAAAAACGTAATATAAAGATTTTAATAGCTATTTAAATGAACTGAATTTTTTTCTTCGAATAAAGTGTTATTTCATAAGTAAAATTCTAAAATAATTAAAAGTGTTTTTCTGATATAATTGAATTTAGATTTTTTAACAAAACTACGGTAAATAACTAAACAAAAAAAAACTTGTATAGTTAAATTTTAGGTAAACTTGTTTTTGCATAAATGGTTGAAATGTCATTGAAGAAAACAAATTGTAGCTTAATCCCTAGAAAAAACATCAATTTTTGAAACTTGTAGTTGAATAAACAATAAAATTTAATTAGTAACTAAACATGGCCTCGTTACTAGTTAATTTAATCGGACCGGATTCAATAATTTCAAATATTTGACTAATCTAATTTTGGCTTAATTAGCGACCATAGACAGCTCATAACATTTAGCATGTTTGGCAACAAAAAACTCAAAAATCCGAAAAAAAATTAAAGTAACTAGTTAGAAAAAAAACTTTTTTGCTGCTGATTTTACTTGAAATTCTGTATAAACATCTCAAGGCTTTTTTACTTACTTGGAATTATCCCTTTTAAAAGAAAAAATTTCTTGCAATCAATTACACAAAAATCTTGTATTGTTAAGGTAATATTTTTTTTATGAGTGCTAGTGAACAAACATGCAGAAAAATTTGAGTAACTAGAAGAATCTAGCATATTGTAATAATCACATGTATTCTCCATTTCATTAGAATCGGTAAGCTCAATGAAGCAGCTCTCATCACCCTTTTGGCCAGAACATAAAAAAAAATTTTTAGTAATCCAAAAAATTTTACGTATAGTGGAAATTTGTCTGGAAAAATGCTCAACCTTCGAGGATGCTTTGGAACTGAAATAAATTTAAAATTTAAATTAAAAATTTCAATTTTTTTAATATAAAATAATTACGGTTCGATGTGCTCTGATTGAGAATATTCATCATAATAAATTTATCCTTGTTTGAAACATTCATTATTGTTAACTTTGGAACAAGATTACCAGATTTATCCAAACCAAAATTTAAAATTCTTTTTAGCTCTAAATTAATACCAATATTGATATAAAATTCAAATCCTAGGCTGAAAGATTTGTTTGTATGCTAGCTTGTTTTATTTGGCTAATTTCTAGACTTGTGAATTTCGACAAATCAACCAAAAATTTTAAATTATGTAAAATGAAATTTAAATGAGAAATTTTAAATCTGTTTGCTTATAAAGTCAAAATTCAGATGCTTTTTGTTTTTTTTTTTCAATTTGATTGTAATTTTAAGATAATATCTATATTTTTGAGTGATAAAAAATTTAATTGTTTTAAAAATTAAACTAAAAATTGCTTTATCAAGATTTAAATTCCTGATCTAAATTTGAAAAATTCATTTTTTCAAATAAATATCAGAAATTTTTGGTAAATTTTAACAGTTTTTCTATTTTGGATTATAAAAATTCTAATGATTGATTTAATTGAACCAAAAAAGTTTAAATTTCATTTAGAGATTCTTATCATAATATGTGCGATTGCGCATTAAATAAGCTTTATTGAATTGATGGCCTTAAGAAAAATGAAGATTGCTTGTTAGATAGATATATTCATTAGCTCATACTTGATAACTGATACAAAATAAATACTAAAGGTAAATAAAAGCTGTTTAAATTGTTACATAACCAAGAAACTGTATTTTTTCTCTAGTTCTTAATTATATTTTATTTTAAATTCAATTTGACTACTTTTTAATCAGGTTTAAAAATCAGGCCTTGAGTCTTTGAAGAGAAAAAAACAGATTTTTGTTTAAAATTAGAGTAGACGTCAATCAATTAAGGCTTATCTTTTGTCTTTAGATAGTTTTATGTCCAGATGATAGAAATTTTTCTTTATCAAAATTTTCATTTGACCGGGATAAATCAAATCATTTTCGCCTGATTAAAATTTAAGTTTTTTTCAATTTTTTACTAGATTAATTTTAATTTTCAATCAATTTTGTTATTAAAAAAAAATTAAATTAAAAAAAAAATAGGTCTCTAGATAATAAAATAAAGCTTTTGTTCAAGCTTTGAATTTCTATAATGAAAAGCATCCTCGCTGAAAAAATTTCATCATTTTTTTTTATTAATAGAATTTTCATGATCCTTTTATTCGTATATGTTCAATTGATTCATTCCTCGTTCAAGTGAACACTTAAATGTTTAAATAGAAAAACGTGCTTTTTTTCATCATAGATTCGAGTATCTAATTTAAAAAAAAATTTAAAAACTTTTTCATTTTTTTATAAGCTTTAAAATTTATACGCAAAAAAATCCAAATACTAATGTCAGGTCGATCACGCGGTCGAGCTCGCACTAACACAGTGCCGCAGCCTACACCTGTAGCAGCGCCAGGAGAAGCCGCAGCACCAAAGGTCACCACTCCTCAGCGAGCACCGATTCCACCAGTGGAACAAACAGGACGGGGGAGAGGAATAGCACCAGAACAAGAACGCATGCAAAGTGGACAAATTTCGCCAGTAAGTCGAAGCAGTGGAGAAAGCCCGCCTCAGCAGCATTCACCTCCGAGGACTTCGACCACATCGGGTAGAGCTTCGGTCAGAGGCGCTTTTGCCCAAGCAGGAACGTCCACTGTAATCGGCCAAATAGAACGAATGTCTTTAAGAGAAGGTGAACCGGAAGCCAAACGAGAAATGAGAATTGAACAGGTGTACCGGACTAGGCCTGAAGATAGGACTAATACTGTTGGAACTGGAGGTCAGTCAGTCAAATTATTGTGTAATTATTTTAAAATTGTTAATTCTCCTGATTGGGTTCTGTACCAATATCATGTTGATTTTATGCCACCCATTGAATCTCGTAGAATGAGACTCGGCTTGATGCGGAACCATGATCATCTTTTTCCTATGAACAAAGCCTTTGACGGTAGCACTCTTTACTCTTTGACAAAATTGCAAAATGAAACAACTGAAGTGGCTAGCAAAAGAGAAACGGATGGGGCCATTATTTCAATAAAAATTAAAAGAATTGCTGAAATTGTCCCCGAATCTCCTAATTTTGTTCATTTGTTTAATTTAGTATTCAGAAGATGCTTGAAATTGTATGGAATGAAAGAAATCGATCGAAACTACTATGACTTGAGAAATAAGATAACAATTGAACGCTATAATTTAGAAATGATAAATGGTTTTGCCACTTCAATTGCTTTGTATGAACACCACTTGTTGCTAAATGCTGAAATGATACATAAACTGCTTCACAAGACATCTGTGTACAAAGTAATGATGGATATATATGATAAAACTCGTAGTGATAATGAATTTCGTGATGCATGCTCAAATGAACTTATTGGAAGAATTGTTATGACCAAATATAATGATAAAACTTACAGAATCAACGATATTGCCTGGGAGATAAAGCCTTCAGATAAATTTGAAACTTTGCATGGAACGACCACATTCATAGACTATTATAGAGAGGTTAGATCATTTTTTTTAATTCTCTTTGGGCCTAAATTAATTTTTTTATTTAGTTCCCTATTTCGTTAGTCTCCAAGACACTTTTTTATAAATATATATTTATCCATATCAATCAAATAGATTGAGTTTAAGTCTAGGTATATATTTTTAAACAAAGTTTAGTTTCTTAATTTTTTCAATAAAGACACTATTTTGGAGACACTTTAAAATAAGAAAATATGCTAAAAGAAATTTAAATAAATTTTACTTTTATTAATTCTAAATTAAATTGACTTTTAAATAATTAATAAACTAATAATTAAAATAATAATGATAAAAAAAAAGATTAAATTGATTTTGCTCAATTTTCAATCAATACTTTTTTTTCGTATATTGAGGTTTAAGAATTTTATTGATTTGAGAAATAAATCTAATTGTACAGTAATTATTATATTAAAAAAGTAAAGTAAGAATTGCCATAAATATAAATTATAGATTAGTTTAAATTAAAAAATGAAAATTTAAAGTTAAAAGACTGTTCTAATTGTAATCAATAAAGTTTAAACTTGCTGAGATTGATTTAAAAAATTGCCAACTAAAAATTTATTCAAAAAAATATTTTTATCTTAATTTTTTAAATTTAATTTAAAAAACTAGGGCTAATTTTTCCAAGTTTAGAAAAAAGAAATTGATTTTATTCCATAATTTAGGCTTATAAAATTGAAATAAAAGATCGGATGCAGCCGTTGCTCAGCATATTGCCCAGTGCTAAAGATAAGCGTAGAGGTCTAACAAAGCCTATTTTACTAGTGCCTGAACTGTGCATATTGACAGGAGTTGATGAAAGAATGCGCATGGACTTCAATTTTAAGAAAGCGGTAGAGACATTTTCAAAAGTGGGACCAAGCGATCGATGCAAACGGCTGTCTGAATTTGTGCAGCGATTTAAAACAGATGAAAAAGTAAAAGGTGAGCTTTCGCGTTGGCAAATGGATTTTGAATCAAGACCGGCCGAAATAAATGGAAGAATACTTCAGTTCGAGACTCTTCTATTTGGCAGAGTAATAAAAAAATTTCTTTTTTAAACTTTATTTTACTTTTTCAAATAAGGATGTTCTTAAACGATTAAACGAACGAGCTGACTGGACTAACGACTTGAAGGGTTGTCCTTTACTGAAAACAATAAGGCTTAATAATTGGATAATCATTTTTCCTCAAAATAAACGAAACACAGCAACTCAATTTTTACAGACTTTCCGATCAGTATCCAAGCCAATGGAGTTTTTGGCCCAAGCTCCTCAAGAAATTTCGATTCCTCGCGACAATGCCGAATCTTTGGTCAATGCGCTCAAGTCCCATGTTAATCAATCTACACAAATGGCTGTTGTTTTGCTCACAAGCAAACGAAAGGACATATACGATGCTGTCAAGCGTGTCTGCTGCTTGGAAAGTCCAGTGCCAAGTCAAGTTGTGACCACAAAAATATTGGAAGATGAACGCAAGCATAAAAGCATTGTTACCAAAGTAGCAATTCAAATGAACGCCAAACTTGGTGGTGAAATTTGGGCAATTAACATTCCCCTCACTGATACAATGATTTGTGGAATAGACACTTATCATGATAGCTCGAAAAAAAATCGTAGCGTTTGTGCGTTTGTTGCCACATCAAATCAAAATAAAAGTAGATTTTTTTCGCGAGCAATGATTCAAGAGACTCATCAGGAATTAGCTTACAATCTTACATTAACAGTAAAATGTTAGACTAATTTTCAAAAATATTATTTTTTTATCTAATTCAATTAAATTTTAATATTTTAGCGGCTTGTGAGCATTTCTATAGAACTAATCAAACATTTCCTAAAAGAATTGTTATATATAGAGATGGTGTAAGTGATGGACAGCTTCAATTAGTTATGGAATCTGAAATTCCACAAATTCAAAAAGCGTTTAACTTGATTGATTCAAAATACAAGTATTTTACAGCATTTTGTTGTAATTATTTTTTTCTAAGATAAATTTCAATTCTATTAGTCCATTATTGTCATTTATTGTTGTGAAAAAACGAGTAAACGCAAGATTTTTTGCGTCAACTGGAAGAGGCCTTGAAAATCCGCCTTGCGGAACTGTTATTGATACTGTGGTGACTAGACAGGAATGGTTTGATTTCTATCTAGTTCCTCAATGTGTAACACAGGGAACTGTGAATCCAACTCACTTTAATGTCGTCTATGATAAATTAAATCTGGCGCCAGAATTGTATCAAAAAATGACTTACAAAATGTGTCACATGTATTACAATTGGCCTGGCACTATTCGAGTGCCAGCGACGTGTCAGTATGCTCATAAGTTGGCCTATCTTATCGGTCAATCTTTGCACAAAGAGCATCATAATTCATTGTGCGACAAGTTATTTTATTTGTAAAAATTTTCAACTGATAACACTGATCTAAAGATTTTGTTTAAATTGAATCGTTTGTTTATTGTTTATTTTTGTGTTTGTTTTGTAAATTAGAAATAATTCTTTAAAGGCCAGAATATTTGCTATTTAAATTATAACATTGTTGTTTATTTGGATTAATTATTTTCCAGTTTAATAATAAAATTTATTTATATAAATCTTTTAAATTTATTTGCTAACAAAAATCATTCTTATACGTGTTGCATCTACAAGAGTTGATATTTTAAAAACAAAATAACAAAAAAAAACTCTTTATTGAGTAAAATTTTTTTCTTTTGTGAGTTCAAAGCGGCAAAGTAAAAATTTTAAATGGGCAATTAAATTAAATTAAAGGCGTTTAAAAATAAAGCTTCGAAATTTTACAAAAATTTAAAAATCTCCGATTAAATTTAATTGCGCATTTAAAAATTAAAATTTTTTGATAATATTAGAAAAATTAAATTTGATCAAAATTTTTATATAGCCATTCAAACAAATTTTTATTCGTTATGCAAAATGTATCAGAAAAACTTTATGGGCCAAATTTGTTTTTTATTTAATTTTGATCATTTTTTAAAATATATTTTTTTAGAGTTTCCAAGTGATTGCATAAGTTAGTTATTATTCTTGATTTTAATATTTATAAAATATTTAAGAGTTTTATTGCCATTTAAAACCATTTTACAAATATGTTTTTTTTCCAATTAAGCACTAAAAGTTGATTCTGTGCGAAACAACTAAAACGTGTTATTTTTAATTGTTGTTTAATTGTTTTTCTTAAAAAAGAAGATTTCATTTAAAAAAAAAATTCAGGGTCATTAAAAGTTTTTTAAATTAATAATCAAATAAAAATGGAGGTAAATCAAAACAAATTTGAAAAGCTACATTTTTTTCAAATTTAAAATTAAACTAAGATATTTATGAAGGAAAAATAATGTCCATTCAGTGTTATAGTTTGGTTACGATAGAATGAAAATGAAAACTTTTCATTTATGCATTTCTAATGATTATAGGGCAGCCGAAAAAATAGATAAATATGATATAAAAAAGCAATTAACTCATTTAATTCCATCTAACAATCTTAGATGCCTATTTTATAAAAGAAATTCTTTTTTTTTAAATGATTACCTTAAACCCTTGTGATATCAAGCGTGGGATAACATTTGATTCTTAGGTTTTAGAGCACGCATAAGCGACCATCAGCCCCATGTTAAAATCGGCCCCCTTGGGATGCTTGCATAAAAATTTAGATTTCATGATTTGACGCGACGTTAAAATTCAAAAAACCTACAATAATTCTCGGTCAAAAACCGAAAATACTTACTTGACATTATTGTAGGTTTTTTGAATTTCAATTTTTTTTGAATTTTTTTGGTTTTTTTTTCCAATTTACTGAAATATTTCTAAATAAAATGCCTGAAAAAAATTAACGCAGATTGTAAAAAAGGCAATATTAAATTTTAATGAAATTTCTTAAAAGATGAAAAAATTACTTTTAATCAATACGAAAAATAAGATGAATTTTATTTTTCAATTTAGATTTAAAACATATTTAACTCTTCTTTTAAAAAAAATATGCATAAAAACTGAAAAAGTTAAATTTTTAAAATTTATTCACTTTTAATTACATCTAAATAAAAACGAGGTTTAATTTTGTTCAAAAAAGTTTGAAATTTTGAATACATTTCATTAGCACTACATAGTCTGGCTTATTATTAATATAACTCTAAAATTTAGTTATATGCAGACAAATTTTATATTTTTTCTAGAATTTAAATTTTTTAGAATCAAAAACAAGATGCTTCTTATTTTTAAAAGCTATTTTATAAAATTTTTATTTCAATCAATCAATATTTTAGTTTAAATTTTTTAAAAAAGAGTTCAGAAACACCTAGAACTTTCTAGTGTTAAAATAAATTATTCTTATCAATAAAATTGCACAATTTCGCTAATTAAAAAATTAAGTTAAATATTGAACTAAAGTTTTCAACATATCACTAAAAAGAAACAAAAACTAAAAATAAATTAATCATATTATTAAAGATTAATAAAAAAAGTTGAAGATTTCTTAATTTATTTTATTTTTTAAGATTATTCAAAGAACATTTGAAAAATTTTAATAATTTTTAGACTATTTGATACCTTTTATTTGGAAGATGACTCTTTAAGAAAGGTAACATGCTTAATGCAAGCAATTACCGCCCAGTTTCCTAAACAAGCTGCCTCTTCAAGATTCTTGAGAGTTTATTAAAAAATCATATGATAAGTTACCTTTAAAAGCACAATCTGATGCAGAACATATTGAATAAAAATATTCGAATTACACTATTTTCTATGGGTAAAGTTAAGTTAAGTTTATTTAAAAAATTCATTTTTAGACTAAAATTTAAAGATGACCTTTAGTACTTAAAGCCATTTTAAAATAAAATAAGAATCTAGTTTTAAATTAATTATTGCTAATAATTGAATCGATCCATTGAGAAAAATAATCAACTCTTGCATTAACACCAACGTGATTACAATTTCCTAAACCATAACTAACAATTCCTGCTACATACCACTTTCCATCATTTTTTTCACAAAGCATTCCAGTTCCCGAATCACCCTAAAATTTTTCAATATTCAATTCATCTATTTTTTCTAATTAATTTACTTGGCATGTATCTTCGGATGAATAAGCATATCCTGTACAGTATTTTTGATCTAGATTGTCTTTAACAAATAATGAGCACTCAGATTTAGTTAATACAATCTGAGTAAGTTCTCTGAGAATATTTTGGGCTACACCACCTAGAAATAAAAAGTTACACCAACTTTTTCTTTTGATTTAACAAAAAATAAAACAAACCTGAAAACGTGTGTCCCCAGCCAGCAAAAAAACATCGCTTTCCTTCAAAATTATCACTTAAATTAGGGACACAAGCGGGAAATATCTCTTTGGTAAAATTAATTGCATTCTTAATTCATAAACAGAAAAATTAAATAATTAATTAATCAATTAACAAAAAATGAAAAAAAAAAGCAACTTTTAGTTTAATCAAAGCAATATCATAGGACTTAGTTCCAGTGTATGATTTATGCAAAATTATTTTTGAAATACTTGATCTGGTTCCGTTTAAACCCAAGTTTGAAATATCATTTGTTCCTAATATAATTCGATATGCAGAAGTAGCAAGATTTCTTTATTAAAATAAAAACTTTTTAAAAGAAGAGTCTCATTTTTTGATTTTACGGAAAACAATGAGCAGCAGTTAGAATCCATTGATTGTTAATCAAAGTGCCTCCACAAATATGCTTGAAATTGTAATTTAAAGAAACCTTAAAAATTACCAAATAAACAGCTATTTTTTTAGAATATAAATAAAATATTAATTTAAAGTACAGTCCAAGGCCATGTATTTGCAGTAGATTCTGTACCACCAACTATTCGATTTGTAAATCTAATACCACATATTTCTTGAAATAAAACTAAGTAATTGAATAAGGTATGAAAAAAAAATATGCTTGTTAACCTGAAATTTGTGAATTTGCTTGTATTACTTTAAAATTACTAGTTTAATTCTTAAATTTCTGCCAAATTTTAGAAAAATTACCAAAAACTGTAGCCAAAAAAAGGGAAAAAATATGCATTTTGTTTTAATTATGATTGTTTTTTTTTTCAAAATAATATTTTTTAACCATGAGTAAAAAGCATATTTGACATTTTTCATGATTAAATTTTTTTTTCGAACTTTCAAAATCTGATAAAAAATTATTTTAAACTCAAGCTTAAGTTTTTTCTACGAATTAGATACATAAATGTAATTTTGTATGAAGCTAATAAATGTTCCATTCAAAAGTTTTGTTTTTAGAAAAGTTAAATAAGCCTAAAAGATATTTAATTCAGCCATTTAAATTTTTTTTAAACAATTTTAGCATTATAATCAATTATAATTACATAATACGTTTAAAAACTCATTAATATACATAGATAAAAATAAAATTATTCTTTGAAATTTTTGAAATTCCGGTATTATGAAATTCAAATAAAAATAAAACAAAAATTCTTCTTTTTTTGATGAATTAAAATTTATAAAATTAAATATTTTCAAAAGAATGCAACATACTTTGTTATAGATTTTATTTGATTATTGTTTTAATTTTCTAAAAAAAAAAAAGTAATAATTTTTTTTAAAATAAAAAAGATGTAAGATAAAAAAATTATCAATGTATTATTTTATTCGCAAAAAATCTCAAATTATCACTAATTAAATGTTTCATAATTAGAATTTCTAATTCCATTTGAATTAAATTTCTCAATCTTTGGATCATGGACAGAAGGATATGCCACTTTTATTTTTCTATAGTCCATCGAAAAACTGACTAATAAACCCATTAAACAAAATGTTAATAACCATTCACTGCCTGTACTAATTATGTGTTCTGAATAACCCTTTTTTTTAATGTTTTAACTTTTTGTTAATTTAGGTCAAAATTACGCCATCAGAAGGGAGCCACTTTCTCGGGTTGTCTCCATCGAACTTGCTTCTTGATATTGAACTAAATATGGAAACTTAAACCAAGCTAAAAATTTTAAAATATTAATTTTAAGCAAAAATTTACACATCATTGCAAATGTAAAAGACAATATCAAAAGGATTATTCGTGTTAATAAAAAAAAATTATTTGATTTGAGAAATTCGCTTAACTTGTATGACAGATAGGTCTGTGTACAAGTGAAAAAAAATAATCCCCCATAAGCTAGTCCAGCACCGAAAAAATGCATCATAACCACATTTGTTTCCTTTATTTTTTTATTTGATTTAATTCTATTCTTAGTAATTTTTGTTCTTACTTGAAAGCTTCCAACAATTGTAACACCAATCGACGATACAATTCCGATACAGAATCCTAAAATGTTGATTTTTTGTAATGTCAAATTACCAACAAATTCAATTATTAATTTGACATGGTGATATCGAATGAATGCAATTATTGCTTGTAAAAAAGCACCAAAGGCCAAAATTTGTGCAAAAATACAACTTTCTGGAGGCTCAGTCCCTGTATCACTTTATTAATCGATAATAATATTTAGTTTTGTAACATGGTAAATTAATTTCAAACCTTATGTATGGTAAAAATGCCTCGACATGGTCATTCATTAACGCTATCACATAGGTAGTCATAAATCCACTAGGAACTAGACCAACTAATACATAAATTAATGTATCGAGGCGCCTGTAGTGCATTATTTTGAGTAAAAAACGAAAAATGTTAAGTATTAAAATAGATTATCACATGTTTTTATATCTATCGAGTCAAAATTCACATTACGTAATTATTTCAATAATTAAAAGCTTAAATTTATCATTGTTAAGATAATGTAATAATTTCAAAACTGTAAATAAAATAAATCCAGTGTGATTTATTGTGTGATGTTTTTTACTCAACCAAAAATATAATCTCTAATCCATTTGAAAACAATTAACAGAGAATTAAGCGGAAATTTTAATTCAGTATTTTTTTTCTAGAATGTATCAATTAAAAATGAATGTCATTAAACTTACACGCAAATATGGCAAAAAATTGAGCCCAAAGTACACTTTAATAGTAAAAAAAGAACATTCTCATTCATGTTAAAAAATTTACCAAAAGAGAAATTGTTTAATTAGAAATAAGTCAAGTCATCTTCCATTCAAGACACTAGAACATAAAATTAATCCAATTAGTACAACAAGTTGTCTTGAAATATTATTTAATTATTTTTTCATTAGTCCAACTCCGGACTTGAGTTTTATAATTTTTATATTTTAAAAATCGAAACAAATTATTAATTAAAAAAAAAGATTACTTTAGATTTTTATTATCAAATTATAAAGATTTTTTTAGCTAACAATAAAAAAGTATTTTTCAACTTAGTCCCTGATTAAATCAATAAAACTGTTACTAATCAATAAAATTATGTTATCTAAGTTTTTGGCAGTTAATTTTGACCTATTTAGTCAGTTAATATAACCAGATTTAGAAAAAGGTGTTCAACTGGTCCTGAAGAAGCTGGAATCAATAAGAATTTTGTGCAAGCGTTGCTAGTGTCGGTATTTAAAGTGTGAACTTAATCTTTAATTTTGGACTTTAGCAAAAACTCTAAAAAGAACTAATCTACCCTTCCATCTTACATTTCTACATTTAAGATTCTTAAGAGTTTATATAAATGGTGATACCCTTTTAAAACAAGAGTTCAACAAGAGTCAGCTATTAGTCAAATTTTTTTTTAGCATTTTCATAAATGACATAACAAAAAAAATAAAATAAACTGTCAATTTTCTTTTCTTTTTACAGATTATTTGGCTACTTTTTTTTTAAAGAAATCTTGTAAACGTGATATTTAAGTACTTAAAGGAATTTAAAAAATGGATTATCAAATTGAAATGAAAATTACTGTTGAATAACCATACCATTTAGTTAAGTTATTAGTCTTGAATCAACTTTTTTATTTAAGAGAAAACTATGTCAGAACAGGATTGAGTCATTTTGTTCCATTGGTCGTCAGAGTGGAGGAGGAATATAAAGAAAGTTTCGAATCAAGATGTATTGAATATCCTACTCCATTATGTAAATGCTGGCTTACAATTTCTTCTTTTTTTCCTGAATTATCAAATATTTAAACATGTCATGACTCTAGCTATTTCAATACATTAATTTTAATTTTCTCTATATTTTATTTAAAATTATTTAACCTTTTTTTCTTTATTTTTTTATTTTGCTTTATTTAAATATTTTTAGTCAAAAACTGACGAAGAGAGATGAAAAAAAATTACTCATAAGTAAAATGAAAAAACCCTTGGCTTGATCGTAAGTCAGTCAATTTTATATAAAATTAAAATAAAGAAAACCCTTATCCCAAATTAAAGTTTTTTAATTATTTGTTTAAATTTTATTCAGAAGGAACTCAAGCTTGATACAGATAAACAACTAAATTAATATATTAATTAATAGAGTTGTTTCGTTCTTATTGTTCAGAATGAAGTTTTGCATTTTTAGCACATACCGTCTGGAACCAGTTCAAAGTGGATTACCTCTTGAAAATTCCACCAAACACACAACATAACCTTTTTTAAAGCGTTCTATTTACTAGTGTTGGCTAACGAACAACTTTGGCCGGCCGATATAAACGGCCGGATTTTAGACCGTCCGTAAATTGGCCAGCCGTATGTGAGCCGTCTTTTAAAGGACAAACTGTGTGTAGACCGGCCAAATAAAAATTAAATTAGATTTTTAAAAAAATTTATAGGCATTATGAGTTACATTTTTATTTATAATTTAGACATTTAATAACTAGATTACATGCATTTATTTATTTATTAATTTAAATGTTTAAGTATTTCGAGCTATCGTTTAGCTGCATCGTCTATTTTAAATTATATTTGAAAAAAATTAAGAGTTTTTTTTTCGACTTGCTAAAGCAAAGCTAAACTCCGACTAGTATGGAAATCAACCAGCTTTAGCAAGGAAACAAAACTCAAACTGTAAAACTTCTTAGTAAAAGAACACTTATGTACGGAAGTGAATGTTGGGGGATGTGTGAATCTGACAAAAGAAGTCTGAATACCTTTGATATGGAAGTCTGAGAAGGATTATTGGGATACAATGGCCTGAGACACTGTCGAACTATACAAAAGAACAAATTTAGAACCTTTAAGTCAGGGCATTAAGAACAAAAGATTCCGATGGCTTTTATGAAAGTAAAAAGAATACAAAAAAAGAACCTTCAATGGACACCACAAGGGCGAGGTAAGGAAGGAAGACCAGCAGTAACATGGATGTCAACAATCACGAAAGAGTTCATCTAAATAGAAATGACATGGGGTCCATAAAGAGTGAATAGAGAAAAAAATAAAAGTTTAAGCAAATTAACTGGATTTAGTTACCTTTTTTTAAATTATCTTAGTTTTTAATTAAATTGATTGAAAATCATTTTGATTTTTTTTATTATAAGGAAAAAAGTGAAATGTTAAAATGTTAAAATAAATTTGAAATTTAAAGTAAGTAAAAATTATTATAAAATATGTGCATCGTATAAAAATTGAAAAGATTGTTTAAAAATTTATTTAAAAAAGCAATTAAGTTAAAACAAAAATTTAAAATTTTATTAAAAAAATGTCTTCAAAACGAACCAACGAGACTTTGAGCGACAGCGATGACCAAGACTCACCAACTAAAAAAAGAATTCGATCTTATAGTACAGAACAGTCGTCAAATTTGGCTAATGAATTCAAGCAAGCACTAAATAATGAGACTGTTGATAAGAAATTATCAGAATCTAATTCAGGAAATTTTGCTTTAAAAATGATGATGAAAATGGGTCATAAAGAAGGAACTGGCCTAGGTCGTCATAGTCAAGGCATTGTCGCACCTATTGAAGAATCAAATCAAATTGGCCGCAAAGGTTTAGGTTTTGGAGATAAAAATTTTACCAAGCGAGTCAATTATTGGGATGAATCAACAGATCCTGTTTCCCATATTGAAACTCCTGTTTGGCTTGAGAATTTAGAAAAGGAGACTCCTTCTTTAAAGGTTTTGATGGGTTGGAAAGTAATAGGAAGCAAAAAGCGAATACTCGATGACGAGTATAATTTTTGTTCTCAGGAAACACTCAGTAAAGTTCTTGAATGCAAGTCAATATTCGATAATTTAGAGGACAAAGAAATGAGAAATGCAAGATCACGAGCCAATCCATATGAAAGAATAGGATCCCAATTTTTTCAAAATAGAGCTGCTCTAAAAATGGCCAATATAGATGCTGTATTTGATTTTATGTTTACTAATCCACACAAGATAGATGGAGTATAAAATTTTTCCTTTTTTGGACTTAATTTAATTTGAATTTTGAATCTTTTAGACTTCAAAAGTAGAGCCAGATGAACCGCTTTATTTTTGTGATGTATGTGCAGGTCCTGGTGGTTTTTCAGAATATGTTTTGTGGCGAAAGAAATGGAAAGCAAAGGGTTTCGGCTTTACTTTAAAAGCAGAAAATAATTTTAAACTCGAAGAGTTTCTTGCTGGATCCCCTGAACTTTTTGAGCCTCATTATGGCGCTGATGGACCGAATGGCGATGGCGATGTGACTAAAACGAAAAATTTAAAAGAATTTCAAAAATTTATTGTTGATCAAACAAACCATGCTGGAGTGCATTTCATGATGGCCGATGGAGTATAATTTTTTTTTTAATAAAAAAAACATTTTGAAATATTTCAATATAAATTCTAGGGATTTTCTGTCGAAGGAAATGAAAATATTCAAGAAATTTTGTCTAAACAATTATATTTGTGCCAATTTTTATGTGCATTATCTGTTCTCAGATTAGGCGGAAACTTTGTCTGCAAATTGTTTGATTTGTTTACTCCGTTCAGTGTCGGCCTTGTGTACTTAATGTACTTATGCTTCGAACGCATTTGTATACACAAACCAGTCACGAGTCGTCCAGCCAATTCGGAGCGATACATTATTTGCGAAGGTGCAAAGGACTCTAAAAATTTAATTTGTGACTATTTGTTTGATATAAATGAAACCTTAAATAAAACATTTCGAGATGAAAAGTCTTCATATGACATTGAGACTATTGTACCGATAAGTGTTATGAAAAATGATGAGGAATTTTTCAAATATATTTATAATTCCAATGAAACTATAGGAAAAATTCAATGCTTAAATTTAAAAAAAATCCAAGCTTTTGCAACCAACAGGTAATTTAAATTTGACTTATAAAAACATTAGAAATGATTTGTGATAAATTTTTCATGAATTTTTAAAAAGTTGATTTTTTTTTATAAATTCATCTTTTATTTAAGTTTTAAGGTCGAAAAAATAAAATTTATGTAAACTTACCAATTTTTAGCAGAAAAGTTCATCTTAAACATAGCTTTAATTCGTAAGAATTTATTAAATAGATTATACAGAAATGTTTGGCTTGTTGTTTTTTACAGCATTTTACGCTAGAAATTGTGAATTTTCGAAAAAAAATAAAATTTTATCAATTTTTATGTAGAATAGGGAAAAATTACAATATCATCAGTTGATGTAAATAAAATGTAAGAGTTAAAATTTTAAGAGTTTTGGTTTCTTTATGGCCGTAAAGCTGTTTAAGAAGCATTGAGTTTTTTTTTTATAAAAATATTTTTTTTATAGTTTATAAAAATTACTTTCATAAAAGTAGTCGTATGGTTCAATCATAACTTAGAAATTTTAATTAAATCATGAAAAATAGCTATTTGATAGAAAAAAAGTGTAAAAACGAGTCAAATAAAATGGATAGAAAAATCCATCCGGCCTAATTTCCAATGTCTTCAAATATTTTATCCAAGTAGAATTATCAACATTACACTTGGCTGCGTTTTGCTACTCATGAAAATTGTCTCAGCATCAAATTTTGATCATTTACTTCAATGTAGTCTAAACTATTAATTATATTTTATTTAATTGTAAATTTTGTCGCTCATTTAATTTTATAACACTTCAAAGGATTTACAATCATAACAAGTTAGACTTGATTGTTCTATTCTTAATTCATTTTAAAAAAACTTTTAAAAAAATATATATTTAATATAAAGAAGTAAATGTAGATTAAGATATAAATCAAGTCAGTGGCTAAAACTTTTTTCTCAAATCAAGTCATAAATTTGACTTATTTTTTTGTGACTTAGACTTTAAACTATGACTTATAAACAAGTCTGCTATTAATTATCAATGCTAAATTATTTTCTAATTTTTTTTTCGTTTTTGTGAAGTTTTTTCAGTTTTTTGAAAAAAGAAACCTATATATTTGGCGCCAAAATACTATTCTTTTTATTCTTATTAAGCGTGGGAAAACTATTTCTTTAATGCTTAATTTTTTAGCTAAGATTTTCATAAATTTGATTTTTAAAAAGCAAGATTTAGTTTTCAAAATTATCCATAAAATACAATATTCATTAAAATATAAAGATGTCGAATTTAATTTTTATTTAATTTTTACTTAATAAAATATCAACAATTTGTATTTAATTAGTTTTAGGCGTATTTAAATTTTTATTTCAAGACAGTCATTTCTTTAGAATTGAGGCAAAAAAAGAATTTACAATAGAATTAAATCTGAAAAATTTGTTCAAAATCCTTAAAATAAAAATTAGTAAAATAATCTAACAATTGTAAATTAAGGAACTTGAAAGACACTCGTCAAATGCAGCTTGTTGATGATTGCTTACAATATTGGAAGCTTCCAAATCAAAAACGACTAATGTTTGCAGATAAAAAACAGTTAGATCAAATGAAGGATAAAAATGAAAAATTTCGCATGAAAGTCGTCCCGCCAGAGCCTGATTTCAAAAAGACACTCGATAAGCTAGATAACGAGCTTAGAAGCTCTAAACTTCAATGGGATTTGTCTACATTTGCTAAAGCTCATATTAAAGAATTAAATATAAGTGTACTTAACGAAAGTTTTAAGAAAAGCAGTATTCATGACTATAAATGTGCATTGACTTGTGGTACTTTGGTTTTGTTGATTGGCTGTGGCCGAAACGTGGTGTATGAACTTGAATTAAATTCTCAATTTAATCAAAATTCTGAAAAATCAAAGCAGTGGAAAAAATTAGAAAAATTTAATATCGAATTGCCAAAGGATACTTTATTACTTGCCGAAAAAGTTGTTGAATACAGAGGATATGTAAATAAGACTTTTAAAATTACTTGCTGATTGTAGATTAAATTTATTTAAAAGGAAAAAGGACAGCAAAAATTTAATGCCATTCATATAATAGACGCTTTGTTTATACAAGGTGAAATGATGTTGATCAACAATAATAAGATTGAAAATTTTCAAGAAAGGTGAGGGACTTTCGAAACAAAGATTGATTTTTCTAATTTGGTTTTTTATAAATTTAAAAGGCATGCTAGACTAAAAATATTTGTAAAAGCAATACAAAAAAAAAGTCGCGTCGATTTGAATACAATACGTCTAAAAGATTTGTTTAATATTGAAGACATAGAATCAACCATATTGGAAAATTTGGTTGCAAAATCTGGAAAGCAAAATTCAAAAACAAAACAGGCTATTCATATACCATTGTATTTTGCCAGTGAATTTTATGTTTACCCATCAGGTATTTACTTTTTCAAAAACATTCAAAGTCCTTGGTCTTTGGTAAGATCAAAGTCGACAGGCAATAACTACTTCTATAGAGCAGACACAAAGGAATCAACCTATTCGCTGCCAAATGATCCTTGGCTTTTTGCTAGTCCTAGGTCATTTTTTGAAAATGGCCTCGTTTGGATTTGGAATGAAGATGAAATGGACTATTCAATTGATGCTCAAAGTGAAATATTATCAAAAGATAATTTTATTAATTTTCTGAGAAATTTAGTTGGATATTAGTACATAAAATTATTGTTAATTTTGTTAATTTTTATTTATTTTATTATCAATTTGATTTGAATGAAAGATAATTTAATTCATTTCATTACTTTATTGACATATTGTACATAAATCATAAAAAAATTAATATTTTTCATTTTATAATTTAATTTATTTCAAATTATTTTTAATTCTAAAATAGGTAAATTTAAAAGGTCCCAAATAAAAATAATCTGTCACTCACAAATAAAAAACCCATAGTAAAAATTTCAGTACTAAAATAGCAAAAATTATTTCATTTCAACTTTCAAAAATGTTTAACAAAAATCGAGAAAGTTTATAATTTAAATTTTTAAAATAACTTTATAACCATTCTTTTAGTAATTTACGTTTTTTTTTTAAAGAAAAAAAACAATTTATATTTGTGTGGAAGAAATGATCTCATGATTAAAAATTCATCCTTGATAAAAAAAAAGACAATTTAAGAGTTCATTTCAAAAGGTCTTGTAAGAGCAAATAAAAGGAAATTTTTAAAATTGATTCAAATCTAAAATCAAGCTTGAATTTGCTGTTGACCAGAGATAACTAGAATTAGATTTTCTTAGAGAAAAATGTCCGATTACCTCTGAAAAATCTCTAAAAATTACTTAAGAATTTCTTTAAAGATCCTTTAAGATTTAGTTGACTGGGGATTTTCTTTTTTATAGATATCGAAGTCTCTATATCATCCGAATCATCTTTTTCGATTCTCACCAACTGGAACATAATATTAAGTTCCTAAAATTTATATCAAAGTTACAAAAAATAGCACAAAATTTTATAAAAATTAAACTAATATTATTACTAATTTTTCATTTAAAAAATGAAAGATTAAACTAAAAATCATCAATTAGGAATAAATTGATAAAAATAGAAAAAAAAATTAAATTTTTTTACAATATAATCGTTGAATTTTCCTTTCGAAAGAACAAGATATTCATTTAGATTCCTTAGAGCATATTGAGTTTTAATTGTAAAGTTTCTGATTAGACTATTTAATACTTTTAGGAGATTTTGCTAATTCTATAAAAATCCAGAAACAAAATTAAAATATTAAGATTGTACCGAATTAAAACTTGTGTTCTAAATAAAATTTTTTTGAAATTTTTATTAATTTCTTATTCTTATTTATCAAATAAACCCAAAATAGAGTTAGCTACGTTAAGTAATCAAACCTAATTTTACCGTAAAAACTTTAAAGTAGCAAAAAATGAATATTTATTAACGATTTATTTTTTTTAAAATAAGTTAAATATTGCGAAACTGATAAATAAATGTTCTGTAAAACTGAGAAAATTTCATGTTAGAAAAATTTCAAAAATTATTCATAATTTAACCATACTTTATAAAATTATAAATTTTCTGACTCCAAAATAAAATGAGTATATGAATATTTTATATTTTGTTTTTAGCAAAGCTTTTTACACACTAAGTATCAGAAAATGTTAAATCCTAAAATATACGACGCTTTGAATAACGATTTAAATAAATTTTTTAGATTTTTTGAAAAAATTCGATCAAAATATGTCTGCTTCAAGAGGTTCAATTTTGTTCAACCGTTTTCGTCAAGTAGCCAACCGAAATAAAAGTACTTTTGTGTACGAGGCTGATAAGACTATGGCTCAACGATGGGTTGAAAAAAATGTGAAAAAACAACAAAATTTGCAAAAAATGTACGCTGTAAGTATTGATCAGTCACCAACAAATGAATATTTGTCTAAAAAATAATATTTAAGGCAGAAGACGGTATTCCACTCTGGTGGAAAACAACAGCCGATAAATTTATGGTCACCCTAGTATTCGCTGGCACTGTGGCCTCTTTTGGAGCAACATGCATTAATCTATTTAAATATTCAAGAGGAGAATTGTAGAATTCGTCCTTGTTAATTTAAAAAATATTAACTTTAAGACTTGTGATCATAAATAAAAATTAACCAAAAACCAAATTAAATTTTCAATTTTTATTTATCAAAAATGAAAAGTTTGTTTTTAAATTAAGCATATTTACAGGCATTTTTTTTGAATAAGAAAACAAATAATTAAGAATTTTTTTTTATAATGATTGAATTTATTTAATGAAAAAATTCTCAATTAAAATTTTACAAAAATAATTTCTATTTATTAATTGATATTTAGTTTTTCGTAGTTAATTGAAATAAATAAATGGATATCTCGAGAAAATAATGAAACAATTTTTGTTTTAACAATCAACTTTTCATATGTATATAATTTTTTTTTTCAAATCACAAAAGAAGAATTCTAGTTTAGGTCAAATGAATTTTCAAGTGATTTTTGTATCATTTTGACTCCTTTAATGCACCTTTTTCTCATATCAATGTTCTTTAGCTTTTCTACAGTCAATTGAACTTGGAAAATTTCTTCCCATGCCTTCTTGAAACACGTTATAAACTCATTTCTTTCGCTCCGATCAACAAAATAGACGAACCAAAATCTTATTTTGGATGAGTCAATATCATCATGCTAAATCTAAGAATTAAAATTTTGAATTTATAATTAACTAGTTTACCAAAATACAGTAAAATGGGTTGTCATTGTCAAAAGATAATCGATTTATTTCTTCGAGTTTGATATTTTCCAGTAAACGGTAAAAACCAGTAATCAAATCTTCGTGACAAAAATACAATTTTTTATTAGTTGTAACAGCACAACATGGAAGACATGATAAAGTCGGAACATCTGTTGTCTGATAATTCTGAATAAAAATATAAATTTAATACTATTTTTGTTAGAATAAAAATTGAATTTAAATAACTGATTAAGAGCTTGGTTTTTGGCCTTACCTTTATTTCATCCTGTTTTATTAGAAAAATTAGATTGTCAGTTTAACTTGTGAGGTTATAATTAATCAAAAAATTAAAAATTACCCCAAGAGAAATAACTTCGCAAAAGCTCTGAATCCAGTCACTCGCTTCTTCTTCGTTTTTGGCCGATAGATACAAGTGATATCTTGCAAATATCAACTCAATGGTATGAGGACGTGACATAATGTTGAATTTGCGACAGCCAGAAAAATCTTCACCACTAAAAAAAAAAAATTAAAATTTTAGAAATTAATTCAATATAATTTTTTACTCTAGTTTTATGACTTGAAGTGGTCTTTTGTCACTTTGGTTTTTAAATTTTGTCAAAACATCATTCCTAAATTTGAATTTATTTTAAAAATAATTTTTATAATGAATGTGATAAAAGTATCAAGTAAAAATTACAATTTAAAAGTTTTGATAATTAAATTTTTAAATGTTTTCTAATCTTTAATTAAAAATCTAATAAAACAGAAATATAACTATTTACTTAGAAAAAAGGTTATCAAGGCATCTTAATTTGAGAACCATAATAAAACTAAAAAGCAGTAAGATAAAATTTTATTTTCTGGCTGAATTTTTTTTATTATTCCAAAAAAGAGAGCAATTAGTTTTAATAATTGTATGAGCTGATTCTATCACAATTTTAACAAGTTTTTTAGGCTCAAAGAAAATTTTAAGATTATTATTAAAAAAAAATTATTTTTACTTTAAAACAAAATATGCTTTTTTCCATTCTATCGAAGAGTTAGTATTGGATGTTCTCAGAAAATAATACAGTGTTCCTTCTTTATGCACTATATGGTTTATAGCCGATGCTTGATCTTCCCAAAATACTAATGAATAACCGTTTATTTCTATATCATGCGGCTGAAAAATAATATACAAAATGAAAAAAATTCTTTAGTTTTTTTTAAAAAATCACCTGCGTGTTTTCTTCATTTGATAGAAATTTTTTTAAAGCTAATTTTTGCTGAGTTGCCTCATGAAATATAGATATTTTGTTTAATTTTAAAAATTTGTTTTGTAAACGAGAAGCTTGTAAATTTTCCAAAATATTACTAAAATCGTCAAATTGAAAATTGTCAAAAAACCAAGAAAAATTCAAAAAAATTAAATTACCTGGTTAGAATGCGTGATGCTGTTGTTATCCACAAATTTGAGCGTTTATTAAAACAAACTAAGTGAATAGACTGATCGTTAAGAGAGACTTCAATGTAATCAATTTGATCATGGCTCATGAACAGCTCCTTTTCATATTTAATCGCATTTTGTACATTAATCTCGGATAGCAATTCATTAGATTGCTGGTTTTTCAAGATATATAGACCAAAAGTCGTTATCAAAACAAAAATTGATTCTATTTCGCCTTGGCTGTGTCCACGGGTACATTGATAAAGCTTACAAATATCTTCATTTGATCCGTTTTGTAGAATTTCCAGTGAAAGCAAAAGTTTTGTATTGTTATCAACTCTAAAAAATAAATTAATACAAAAAAACATGAAAGTCCATTAAACCTTGTAATAAAAAATTTTGAATTTTTTTTGGTTTTGAGAAATCTTGTAAATTATGGTTTATGGCTATTTATGCATCAATGAATGTTGCCCTATGTTGAATTTTAAAAAGTAGCTTTTTTTTAACCTTTAAGAAAAAAATCGCAGTTTGATTAAATTCTTTTCTGTTTTACTATTTGTAGTAAATTTCACAATACCAACTTTACAAATTAATTTTTGTTTTGAAAAGGTTTTTAAATGTTAATTAATATAAAATTTATTGCTTAATTTTCCTCTTTTGATTATTTTGAAATTTAAATGCAAACAAAACAAAAATTCTTCATATTTTGATAAATTAAAATTTACTAAATTAATATAAAATACTGCAAAAAAAAGAGCAACTTACTGTGTTGCACCTTTTTTTTTGCATTAAATTTAAAAGTTATTAATTTTAATCAAAAAAGGAAAGATGTAATCAATTAGTGGAAACAATATCAGCAAGGACAGTAAATAGTTTCAAGGCACTAATTGATAAAGAAATATTCAAATGGAATCTATAAGGACTGCAATTGCATTAATGGCTAAGCGCGAAATTTGCGCTAGTATAGAACACTATACCGCAGTAGCTACTACTACTACTAGTAATACATAATTTAAAAATATTTTCTATCCATTTTTGATTAATAGTGTCTAAATAAATGAAAATTGGAAATATGTATTTTTACTTTACTAACAAAACTAAATAAGAGAACTTACCTAATGTCTTGTTTAAGATCTTCCATATATTTCGAATCTTCTAAATAAGTATTTTCATTATCAATTTTCGAGTCAACCGAACAACGATCTTTTTCATCTTTTGAATTACTTCTAGTTTCATCTAAATTTGTGTTGTTGGTGTGCAAAGAAGAAAACGAAGAGGAAAAAAACAAAACATTTCTATTTTCTTTATCTTTTTCACTTGACTCATTCGATTCGGCCAATTCAATAGATTTATTAGTCGAATCGTCGTAAACACTATTAATTTTGTCTTCATTATCTATCTCAGTTGATAAATCCTGTTCAACTTCGTTACTTTGATAAAATTTTTCATAATTTTGATAAACATCGCTCATGTCTTTAACACATGCGTCCATATTTCTGGTCGCATTTTCGATTATTTTCGAATATGTTTCAATGTGTTCAATTTTTGAGTCAAATTGACTACTGGCCGTGAGTGATTTAGCAGCTAAATCATTCGGTACATACGATTTTGATATTACTTTTTCACTTGTTTGCTCTTTTAGTATTTTACTATTTTCTTTCCTTAATTTGTCAATTTCACTGTCAATTTGTTCACTGGATGAAATTTCATCATTTGACATTGTGTCCACATTAGCTTCTTTTCTTGTTTTTTTTTTAATTTTAACCTTTGGTTTGACAAAAATTCTATCTGTATTATCCTCACTGATAGAAACATTATTGGCAGGACGATTTTTTATTCTAGTCTCTTTAGGAGGAGACTGGCTCATATTTTGTGAGGTTTCTACCAATGAATTATTCAAGTCGACCACTTTTTGTGTTAGGGTATGCGTCGGAGAATTCAGTATTTGGTCAATAACTTGTCTTTTGAGTTTTAAGTGTGATGGCCAACAAGAATGATCTAAATAGGGTACATCATTGAATAATTTAAATTCAACATTTTCCAAGCCTGATACTAGAGTTACCAAAACAGACAAGGACTAATAAATTTAATTATTAAAAATGTTTTATTTTATAAAAAGATATTACTTGTTCATCAGAAACAAGCGATACACCGGATGAATAAAATTTTGAAACTAATTTTTTATTGTCAGAAAAGCATCTGAGATAGCTTTCCATTAAATTTTCATTAAGTGCATGATAGATCCATGCTCGGCCCCTGCCTATGCTGGTTTTAACATTTAGCAATTTTTTAAGCTCTTTTAAAACATCTTTGTGCGTAAATTCGAGTACAACTTTCCAGTAGCCTTCATCTTTATTTTTCAAGCCAAGCAAAAACACATAATCAAATTGTTGACAAAGTTCGTGGACCTGATAGTCACTATTAGTCATTTTTTTGTCTTTATCGCTTTTTTCTAAAAATGATTTTTGAACTAATTGAATAGCCTGCGATAAATCAGTGAAGATCTTATTTGATATGGATAGAAAAGACTGCGGTGTTTGATAGAGTGAAAAGTTTTTGTCAGGTTTAGATGAAAGATTGATTGAACTTGAGCGCATTGGTTTTACTTCTTGGCTCATCATTTTTGAGTCCGTGAACGAAGCCGCACGGTTGGTTTTTCCATCTAGACTAGATTGCATCAATCGCCTTTAGAAATAGCACCAAAGTTTAAGCAAAAATAAATTCGAGATAATTTATGTTTAAATATTAAATAAATATTAATCACATGAAATTGTTTAGTTTGTTTTTACAAATCCTTTAGTTTTTTTTTTATTCAAGTCACTGAAAAATGTTGAGGTTTGTTCGCAATTTGTCTATCTGATGCTCAGTTTATGCATATGATTGAAATAATTTAGGCAAAATAATTTTTAAAAATATTCTTTTTAAAAATAAATTTTTAATTATGTAATTTTTCTCAAGTTGAAAATCAAGTTTTGCCAAAAAATTTCAAAAATAAATTCCCAAATTTTTTTTTTTGAAGCTTTAGCATTTGAAAATTAGGCTTTTACTTTGAAAATTTAGCTAACTGTTGATTTTCTTTTTTAAATTTAAAAAATTTAAAAATATCAATTTATTATTTAAAACTTTACTTTTTAGTAATGATAAACGAATCATTGATGGAACTTGACTGTGTCATTTTTAAAGTATTTAACTAAACTATTTGAATTTTTTTTGTTCAATAATGATCAGTATTTTTTAAGATGTTTAAATACACAAAATTATTTATTTTCTTTAACTTTTATTTATCATTCTATTTAGAATATCTGAGGTGATCACTGCTTCGTAACAGTGTAGTTCTGTATTAGCCATTTCAATTTAATTTACCTTAAGCTATCTTGAAGACTTAACCATTTTGGATTTTAAAACACTATTAGGTAAGTTATCCAATTCACAGTCACATCACTTGAAAAGTCGTTTCTCAATTTCCTAGGAAAGCTTTTCTTGTGAATTCTTAACTAATGACTCTTGTAATGCTTCTTTCTCTTTTAAATATTAGATAATGGGGTTCTAGTTAGTTAAGCATTTTCCAATTTACTTGCTAACTGAAACATTTCAATCATATTTCTACTAGTTCTCCCTTCTAATTTCATAGTCCATATCTATTAAAGTCAATGAATTTTTGAAGCATGTTCTTGGACATTCTCTAGTAAAATCACATTTGTCTTTTACTTGAATTCCATAGACATTTATTTTTTATTTACCAAATAATTAAAAGTACAAATAAGAAATAATTTTTTAATTGTTTGTTCAAAAAATGCTTTAAATTAAAATTTTTTTTAATTAGAAAAAATCAAAAGCATAAATTATGATTGTTTTTTTTTTAAAAGAATCTTTTTTTAAATTTTAAAATTGATATATATTTATTTTAAGAATTAGAAAAATATTTGGTCGATGGCATTTTTGACTCGCTGTTTAAGCGAATTTTTCGCTTATAACATTTTTGAAATATTAAGGAAAAAAAAAATTTTAAATTAATCAAATTCAAAGAAAAAGTAAAGATATCATGTCAATTGGTATTGCGATGCGGAACTTATGATTTCAATTAATGAATCAAACGAACAAGATTTAAGTCTTTAAATTAACGTTTAACTTATCTCGAGCATGCACGATTAATTTATCTCAAATATACAACAGTGTTTTTTTTAATTAACCATATTAACTAGACAAGTGATTATAAATGAAAAATAAGAAACATAATTATGAATTGTCGAATGGTATCATGCAAAAAAGAAAGAAGTATGGTGTAATCGAAAATGAAATCAGCAATGTCGGTAGAAACATCAAAGAAAAGTCTACTTTAGTGGGATTCAATTAGTTATCCTGCTTTGTCAATTTAGTTAAACTAATTTGATCGAAGAATATATTATAATTATTATGTCTGGCAAAGTTAAAATCTTCCTAGATTAGGAAAAAAAGAAATATTTTTAAAAAAAAATTTCCTAATGAGCTTATCCACCTGAAGCTCTCAAACAAAAAAATTACTTTTATATGTTTTTTTGTGATTTTGGTTGAATCAACATTTAATATTAAAAAATAAATAAAATTTTTAAATTTATCATTTAATTTCAAAAATTTTTAGCACTGATGAAAGATTGAATAATTTAAAATCTTTCTTTTATACAAAAATGTCCCATTGTAAATTAACTTTTTTTTGAGTTATTCTTTTAAATAGATTAAAAATTATTTTATCGAGCTATTAGTTCATTTTTACCTTCAAAACTTAATTTGAGATAAAATAGTAAAAAAGACCATTTGGTCCAAAATATTTTACTTTATTAAAATCAAATTTTTTTTAAATACTCTTGTAAAAACGTTTAAAAACCATAATTAATTTTTATCTTTGAATTTCTCTTATGATTAGTATGTTTTAACATAAAAATTCTACTAACCTTATCTTTATTTAGGAGTTTATATCTTTTCTATACCACTTATGGATAAAGAAACAAGAGGTTTATCAAATTTTATAAATTATTAAAAATAAATGCAATACTTGTGAAATTTTTAGATATTTTTTTAATTTTTTTTAAAATCTTTTTTGTGATAATGGACAATATACTAGAGGCTTATCAATCAGTAAAAAATAATGCAATTCGTGGAGATTTTATAGATAAAATCCACAGTAAATATTCTGTAGTAGTTATATTCATTTCAATCGCTGTTGTTCTTATTCGCTTAGATGATGGATATGGGATAAATTGCTGGCTTCCGTCACAATTAAGTGGCAGCCAAACGGACTATTCTCATAAAATTTGTTGGGTTAATAATACATATTATTATCCAGAAGAAACAGATGCAGATTTGTTTTCTCAATCACCTAAATATAATATATATTACTATCAATTTATTCTTTTTATACTTTTTGGCCAAGCTTTGTTGTTCATGCTACCGGACTTTATTTGGAAAGTTTCATCATCTAGCTCAGGCGGATATGTAAAAAAGTTGCTAGATCAATTAGATAAGTCCAACGTGCTAAAAGAGTCTATTAAAAATTCACCAAAAACAACCGGACTATTGCGTTCAATGTCCAAAGAAACTGAGATTGAACCTCTCCTTGTAAACAATGAATTAAAGGAATCTTTTAAATCGAATTTCAATTCAATTGTTTTTAAAGAAAATGAAAGAAAAAAATCTTATGAAAAAAAAAGAACATTTTATCCTAATGAATTAGATGATCCTGATTCTTTATCATCGAAAAATTTGAAATACAGGTTTAAAAAAATTCTAAAATCAACAATTAATTCAAAAAAAAAAATTTCAAGCTTCATGACGCCAAGCGAAGGTTTAAAAAATTTAACAAAGCAATATATGATTTTAAAATTTTCGAATTTAGCCAATATTATTTTTCAGCTGATATTATTTCATTTAATATTTGGCAAAAATTTTTATTCCTATGGGGTTGATTTTTTTATTACTTTATCTCATAAAAAAAATCCATACAATTTAACTACTCAGTTTCCAATAAGAACTATATGTGACTTTTTTGTTCATAATAATTTGAATAAAATTCACTGGTATTCTGTGGAGTGTATTTTGTCAATTAATGTCCTAATCGAAAAGATATATGTAATATTTTGGTTTTGGTATGTTATCTTATTTTTTCTTACAATTATTAATATTTTGGCTTGGTCAAATGAAATGCTTTACTCGCAAAAGATAGCTTTTTTGTACAAGTATTTAAATATTAGAAAAAACATGATGAAATTAACCGAAGATGAGTCCAAACAAGTTAAACGTCAAGTTGTATTTGATTCTATAAAAAAACAAATTGAAGATTTTTATGAAAACTATCTTAATAGTGATGGAGTTGTGATGCTACATTTGGTAAAAAATGTAGCAGGGAGCTTAATTTTCGTGGACCTATTGTATGAACTATGGATGGATTATTTGACTAAAAACAATTTAATAAAAAGTGAAATTGAAAAAACTGAATCAGAACAATATGATAATGAAAAATAATTTTATAAATACATATTTAAATTTTGGTTTTGTTTGAAAAAAAATCCGAATTTTTTAATTTTTAAGAAAATTTTCAAAAATTAAATTTTTTTAATCTTAAATGTTTAAACGGTGAAAAGAAAATACATAGGTGTTTTAAAAGGATTGCTTCAATTTATCTATTAAATGAGTTTAAAACTTAACTTGAAAGAATCAATCAATACTAAAAAAAGGAACTGAAGAAAAAAATGATATAATTTTCCAATTAATATATTGAAGACTGTCCCGTAAAATTTAAACTAAAATAAAAAGGCTTTATATATTCTTGTAGACATTAGACGAAGTATATTCGACTGTTTCATTTAAATGTTTAAAACTATAGTTTAATTACTTAATAATTGAAAAAAATTTTTAATTTAAAATTTTTGACAAATTCAAATTCAAATATTTATGATTGGCATTCAATATTCTGAAGTATAAAAAGATTTGACTATATAATTAATGAAATTTTATTGAAATTTTTCAAGTGTAATTAATTAAAAGGGATGAAAAAAAAACATTTTTTCACTCAATATTCGTTTCGTCAATGAGTCTGATACTACCCGTTTGAATTAATAGAAATATAAACTGCTTAAATTCCGTGAAAAAACACGTTACAATGATAGAATTTTGACAAACAGACAAAAGTCCTAAAAGTATACTAAAAAAGGTGTGTAGTGTTGTTTAAATGAAACAAAAATAAATGTTGTATGATTAAATATAGAAAAGAGTGTATCAATAAGTAAAATTTAAATTTAATTTTGCAACATTGCAATATAAAAAAATATTTTTTCATCAAGCATAAATAAAATTCTTTTATTATGTGAGCTATTCAAAAAAAAGCAACTATTTTCAGTTTGGCTTTCAAATCCAGATCTATTTTTGAAAAATTGTTTGTTTTTTTAACTGGATTTTCTAAAAATTCTAAATATTCTAAATATAAAAATAGCAGAACATATTCAGAACGAGATTTTATTTTATAGATCTGGTAATTTTAACAAAAATGACAATTGTTCATAAAGGAATGGGCAAAATCGTAGAGGGTATATTGAAATATCAAAAAACCATCCAAGGTGAGATATTACCAATATTTAGAGAAATACTTGATAAACCTGCACCAAAAATGGCAATTGTTACTGGCATTGATAGCAGAATAGTTGTATCTCGTCTTCTTCAAGCTCAGCCAGGCACTTTTTTTTTCATTCGATCCCCAGGTGGGTTCATCCCTAAATTTGAATCGTCTGAAACGAGTGTAGCAAGCGGAACTCCAGCTGCTCTTGAGCTAGCATGCGTTAACAATAATGCTAATACTATCGTGGTGTTAGGTCATTCTGATTCTCGAGTATAATTTTTGAATTTTGTATTTTTTCAAATTGCATCTGATAAATCTATTAATTTAGCCTATAAATATGCTCTATGATATGAAAGACAATTTGGATTTTCAGGCTTCAAATAATCCGAGTGCTTTAAAAAAATGGCTGATATTGAATGGAAGAGATTCGGTGACCAAGTTTAAAGAGTTTGAAAGTAGTGGTTTCAATAAATGTTTGACTTTTTCTGAAGGACATCCAAATCAATTTCAAGCGTACATTGACCCAGAGAACCAATTTAGCATAAGAGATAAATTTTCCATGGTAATTTATTGGACATTTTTTAAAATTTCTATAAAAAATATTTATTTTAGATCAATACACTAAAACAATTGAAAAACGTGAATAATTATAACTTTTTGAGAGATAAGATAGCCAAAAATTTGCTCAGAGGCTATGCATTATGGACTGATATTAGAACTAATGATATTTATATGTTTAGCTATAAAGAAAAAAGATTCATCAAAATAGACGAATCAACATACAATGATTTATATAAAGAGTGTGATACTATTCAATAAAACTGCTCAAATTAGACTAGATAAAATATCTAGTAAAATATTTTTAATAATTCTTAAACATAGAAAAATTTTAGTATTTAAATTCGAATTGTAATAAAAATCTATATATTAATTTTTATTTATCAAATAGTTTGAGATATTGTGAAATTCAATTACAAATAAAACAAAAACAGATTATGGGCAAAAAATGCAATGAAAGTTTTTGTCTATTTTTGCTTTAAAAATTTCGCAAGATTGAGTTGCTGTTTTTGCAGTATTCTTTTAGAAAAAATTTATTTTGGTACATTTTAATTTATCGAAAAAGAAAGAATTTTTGTTTTATTTGTATTTTAATTTCATAATATGATATTATTAATATTATAGTTTGAATAAAATTTAAAACGATGAAACAAATTTAATTTTTAAAAATTTTGAAATTTTTTGAAAATTAATTCACAAAATAATAACAAAAATATATCTAAATTGAAAAAATTTGAAAAAAACAGAAAAATAAAAACAGAATTTTATTAAGATATATCACCATTTTATTCTTATAAATTCATTTATTATAATTAGGTATTTATTATTTAATTTTTGTTACAAAATAATTTTATTTTTATTGAAAAAATATAATGTAACGTAATAAAAAAACGAGTCAAATAAAATGGATCGGAGAATCTCTCCGGCCTTTGAATGTTAATAAATAAAGAATTCAATGTCAGAATTCTGTAATTACAAAATCAAGAGTATTTTTAGAATGTTTTTGCTTATTTATAAAGGTCAGAAAGCTGTCATTTTACTTAAATTTTAAAAAATTCTTAATGCTTAATATTTTATTATATATTTTATTGCTGATAATTTTTTTTCTTAAATTTGGTTTTTAGTGTATAATCCCCATCTCTGCCGATCCAAGATCCTTAATATCAATCAAAGGTACACAACTTTCATTCTAACTGGCATTTGGGAGATTAAAATCATCACACACTATTATTCATCTCATTAGTTTTTAATCCAGAAGACGTTTTCCCTTTTGGATTTATTCAAAAATTGGTGTAGTGCTACTTTAGCAAGATCGTCTATGTATGCAGCTAATAAGTACTTTTTCATTATCCAAAATAGCCATGCACAATATTTGTTAAATTGATGCGTTGATGAACTCGCTATATTTTACAGACACCTTCATAATATTTTTGGTACCAGACAAAAAGTTTGTAAACATCAATTTGACTATTGATGCAACCATCTATAGTGCACTTTGATGTATTTACAGAACTAATTAAAAGCCTTTAGAAAAAAAGTTAGTTGTGAGCTTTTTTCAATTTTATTTTTTTCATTTTGAACCAAATTTCACAAAACCATATAAATATTTTTCGAATTTAACTCTCATATTGCCAAATTTTTTTTAAACCTATATTAAAACGGTATTAAAGGTACTGTTTTATAATGAATGGATCAATATGAATCTAGAACGGTATTTTGATATGCATCACTAATGTCCTCCATGAATTAAAGATCTTTATAGAAAACCTTTAAAAATCTTATTATAGTTATATTTTATTTTTATTTTAGTTTGGTTGCTTGAAGTTTTTAAATGCTTAAAATTTGAATTAATCTAGCCATCTAAAAGAATAATCTTAACTTTTATAAAATTTATTTTGATTTTTTAAAAAATTTTCATGTTGATTAATTTTCAAAAAAAAAGATCAAATTGGCAGAGTTATATTTCAAAATTATCTCAAAAATGTGAAGAATAATTTGGCTTTAGAAAAAAGCAAAATGAAAAATTGCATTTTCGAAAATTTTATCAAGAATTTTAGAATTTTGTTCATCAGTAAGTTAAGGGTTTATTAATCTAATTATACTTTTTTAAATATGTTTAATTCATATTAGAAAAATTAAATAGTGAATTTAGAATTTTTAAATTAAATTATATTTTTTCTTTAAATTAGAAAATTTGATTTGATGGAAAATAATTTGTAAAAAAGTTTTAAAATGAGTTTACATTTTCAATTATTTTTATATTTTTAATGATGATAATTTTTTTAAAACAAGTTGTGATTTATTTTAAAAATAAATCAAATTATATTTTTTATTTGTTATTGTTTTTAAAATTAACAGAAAAAAATTCGAGAATTTTCGTGAATTTGTCAGTAATTATTTAAAAATAAAAAGTTTAGAGCAAAAAAAGTTGTCTTAAATTTCTTGAATTTTCTATTAAATTCAAAATTATATATAAATACAAAAAAATAAGCATTCAAATTTTGAAAGCAAATTCAGCTAATTTAAATTTAAATAACTAGCAAGTATTGCGAGTCATCCTAATTTTTAAATTAAACCATTCGAGAATATTCTCGAATATTTCAAAAACAGAAATAAAATTAATTTAACTTAATATTTAGCTAACATCGTGCTTTAATTATTTTTTTTTTCCAAGAAAAATTAAAAAAATGAGTACTGCTGACGAACTAAAAGCAAAAGGAAACGCTGCCTTGCAAGCCGAAAATTTCGATGAAGCCATCAAACATTACACCGAGGCTATCCAAAAGGACTCGAACAACCACATTTTGTACAGCAACCGATCTGCCGCATATGCCAAAGTGGGTAAATATGCTGAATCGCTCCAAGATGCCGAGAAAACTATTAGTCTAAAGAGCGACTGGCCAAAAGGTTACTCTCGTAAAGGCGCAGCCCTCGAACTGATGAACAAACAAGATGAGGCCATAAAAACTTATGAACAAGGTTTAAAATTTGACCCGAATAATCAATTGTTAAAAGATGCGCTTAAAAACTGCAAGGATAATTTAGAAACGCCACTTAACTTTGGAGGCAGTGGCGCTGGCGGCATGAACCCCTTTGCTGATCCAAAATTTTTGGCCAATTTAGCCATGAATCCAAAGACAAGAGGCCTTTTAAGTGATCCAGAAGTACAGAATTTACTCAAGGATTTGCAAAAAAATCCTAATGACATTGGGTAAATTATAGAATTATTCTGTCTAAAATTTAATTAAAAATTATCAATTTAAGTAAGCTTTTAAGCAATCCAAAGGCTACACAGCTTTTGGGAGCCATGTTTGGTGGCATGGGCGGTGGAGGCATGTTTGATAATGAAGAAATGCAAACAGAAGAGCCTAAACCAACACCAGTCCCTGAAGAAAAAAAGCCAGAACCAAAGCCAGAGCCAAAGGATGAGCGAACATCCGAGCAACGGGAGGCAGCAAAGGAAAAAGATCTTGGAAATGAGGCTTATAAGAAGAAAGACTTTGAAACTGCTCTTAAACACTATGATCGTGCTTCTGAACTAGATCCCATTAATATAACTTACATGACAAATAAAGCTGGTAAAAAAATTATTTAAATATTATTTCATTTGATTATTTTTATTTGAAGCTGTGTATTTTGAAAAAAATGATCTCGCTAAATGTATCGAATTGTGTGAGAAAGCAATTGAAGTTGGTCGTGAAAACAAAGCTGATTTTACTTTGATTGCCAAGTAATTTAGCTTCTAAAAAATGATTAAAAAAAATGAATTTTTAATTTTTAAAATTTAAGAGCCTATGCAAGAATAGGCAATGCTTATTACAAACAAAAGGACTTAAAAAATTCTTTAAAATACTACAATCATTCTTTGTCTGAGCATCGTAATCCAGACGTTTTAAAAAAAAAGCAACAAATCGAAAAAGAAATCAAGGAGGAGGAAATGCGGGCTTACATCAATCCCGAAGAAGCGGAAAAAGAAAAAAATCTTGGTAATGAAGCATTTAAAAAAGGGGATTTTCCGGCTGCAATGAAACACTATAATGAAGCTATCAAAAGAAACCCGAATGATGCCAAACTATTCCGAAATCGGGCTTTGTGCTACTCAAAACTAATGGAGTTTCAGTTGGCCTTAAACGACTGTGACCAAGCAATCAAACTTGATGCAAATTTTGTCAAAGCATATGTGCAGAAAGGCTCAATTTTAATGCTAATGAAAGAGCAAGCTAAAGCCATGTCTGCTTATGCCAAAGCAATTGAATTGGATCCTGACTGTCAAGAAGCTATTGAAGGATACAGATCTTGTGCAATGAGCTCTGATCCAGAAGAAGTTAGAAAGCGAGCAATGCAAGATCCTGAGGTTCAACAAATTTTAAGCGATCCAGCAATGCGTTTAATATTGGAACAAATGCAAACCGATCGTCAAGCCGCTCAAGACCATTTGAAAAATCCAGCAATCAAAGCAAAAATACAGAAATTGATTGAAGCTGGTCTAATTCAAGTCCGATAGATGATTTTTTAAACTAATATCTAACATTATTTTGGATTTAACGTTTTTTAGTTTTTGTCATTAACTATTAAAATTCAACTTCAAAATATACTCCCAGAAGTTATTTGTTCAAAGTTTATATTTAAATCGAATTTTTTTTAAATATTTCAATAAAAATTCATAAAGTTAATTTAAATTTTTCTTTAATAATTGTTATCGTAATATTTAGAAAATGATAAAATAATTTATAAGCATAATTTTTTGGATTTTTTTTTTAAGTCAAAGGATTTGGTTTTAGA
>PJRA01000509.1:1113556-1125894 GCA_016987375.1 Brachionus koreanus | reverse complement strand
AAAAAAACAAAATAAAATACAAAAAATAATTCAAGATTCTCATTTAATAAGTAGTATCATATTAAATTAAATTTGAAAATCATTATTTTTCTAATCAAAAAATTTTTTTTAACACATAAAAACTGAAATTATGGATTTTTTTACTTTTTGTTCCTATTTCTTCAAACCAAATATCAAATAAAATAAATCAAGTCTGTTCAAAATCACATACTAGCGTAAATAGATACAACTCAATCATTAAAAATTTTAACTCTTTTAATAATATCAATTATTCTTGCTACAAATATGTATATTTAATTTTTTAATTATTCTAATATAAATGTTAATTTTAATAAATTTTTTTAATTTCTAAAGCCAAATTTCGTTGTTGAGAACAATGTTTGGATTTAAATAGAGATTTTTATTGTAATTAAATGTATTTTAAATAAAAAATTAAATTTGAAATGCTCTCTTTTATGAATTTTTCAGAATTGAAATTTGAAGTGCTTTAAAATTTAATGATTTCATTCATATTACTAATAATTTACAAATTGTAGTAAATTGTTTTTTCAGAACAGAATTGGCTATATTACTTAATCTTATGTAGTATTAAATTATTTTTGATAAAATTTAGTAAAATTTTTAGAAAGAAAGCTATGTTATCAATTTTGCCATTTATATTTATTTAATAAACTTAACTAAAATATTAAATAATTTTACATTTTTTGCCTAAAAACTTTTTTATAACGTTTTAAACTTAATTTTTTTCATTTTTAGTTTTTGATGATTTGTATTTTCATCTTTTTAGCAAAAATTGTGTTATTTTACGTACAATTAAGTAATGAACGGTAGCATAGTTGAAACTTCAAAACCTGTTGAAAAAAGTCAAATTTTTCATTTTTCTTACCAAAAACCTCATAGCCGTAAGCAATCTTACTGAAAGTAACGTATTTTAATGTAAACTTATGTAATTTTTTTGTAAATTACCCAATTATTCTTTACCATCTAATATTCACGTAATGTTACGTAAGCTTACTAAATCAGGTCTAAATTTACGTAATATAGCTAATTTTGGGACTTTTAAAAGAAAAATTAAATATAAAAATTTCACTTTTATACTAGATATTTTTTTTTCGATATTTCCTGAAAAGATTAAATTTTATTTTAAATTACTAAATTCCGACGTAAACTAAAATAAATAGAATTCACTTATTATACAAAAGCAGTTTGAACCATGACACCTAGTATTATATAACACTATAAGATTTTTTGCATTTACAGCGAATTATGAAACAATAACCTGTAGATCTCAACATTTTTGTATCACCATCTATAGGCAGTAAATTCATTGTTTGTCTGATTACTTTAACTTGCTTATCTGTTCTAAACTCTAATTCCAGAAAACAATTAATTACTAAATCAGGCCAAATGGTGATTTCTCGCCTCTGACGAAAAAAATAGATACGCCCAAATTTTGTTTTAAATCGCTGTTCCAAGTGATCCAGGGTAAACCATCTTTTGTACAGTAAAATAGATTTGGATATGAAGGGGAGTTTTTCGAATTTAATCAGATGACCTTTGGGCTTATCGCACTCTACATTCACCAAATGTTCCCAAACTGTGTACTGAGGTTCATTAGAAAATTTTCTCAATACTCTTATGGACGATCTCATAATCATACATAAGGATCGAAACCTCCTACAAGTTCTCCATAATGTGCTTAGAGCTTAAACTTAAACTTGCAGATTAGGTGTTGAATTCTACTAAGTCCGTTTTGAAACCGGTAAAAAAAAGATAGGTTTCTTGCCGACAGTTTAGGTATAAAAAACATGTCTTTCTTTCTTAAAAAGATTTACGAGGCTGTAGGTCTCTCAGATCTTTCAGCTGGGAATTTAATGAAAGACTACCTGAATTACTATCTAAGTTATGCAGGCAAGGTAGCTTTTTTTATAAATGCGCTTCAAAAAATGAGGGAATATAGGCTCCTGGTAGTTGACAGCCATTCGGGAAGTGATTTCTCAATAGCTAGTCGTATCGAAAAAATTGTATTTAATGAGGCAGTAGCTTCGATTTTGCCATTTTTTTATTTAAGGTGCCAAATGGAGCAACCCGGAAAGTAATTCTTCACCTAGACAATCAAGCAGTGATCAGGCTATGAAAAAGAGTGCCGAAAACCCTCCAGACGCACCATCAAGATGCATATCGCCATTTTCATAAACGACATTTTGCCTATAATAGATATATAGACAATAGTAACATTTATTATAAACATAACTTTTTTTCCTTCATTTAAGCAGCTTTCGAACTTTTTCTTAAATTTTAAATATAAGCTAACTGACTCGTGGTCAAACCATCAGTCAGCCTAGCATGAAATTAAAAAAATTTAAAATAAACCTTTAGTTAAATTTTCTTCTTTTTTTATCCATTAATTAATAAAATATTTTTGCCTTTCACATATTTTATGTTTTCCAATGTCTGCATCTTAAAAATTTTCGATTAGAGTGACAATTTTTGACCATTCGTTTCAGATGTTTAAAAAATTAAAATAATTAAACTGAAATATTTTATTTTAAAACAAAAAAAGTTTCTAATTTTCATCATACATTCTTAAAACTTTAATTTCAGTACTAAGATTAGCTACTTCTTTAAAATTAAAATCAACTCGAGATGGATAAACATTTTTAAGACAAGATTTCGAATCAACAATTTTCACTTGTTGTACTAAAATAATTTGTCTTAATTTTTGTTCTTCGTTATTTTCTAAATTTAAATCTTCAACTTGCTGACTGAGATCAAGTTTAGATACAATTCCGACTTGAAACATTCCGATAATTAATTTTTCCATTACTTTCTTGCAAATTTCCAAACTAACAGAACTTGTAATTTCGACTAGAACATCTTTAGTACTCTGTGACATTCGAGTTTTTTCAGCATTAGTCAAAGGTGGAAGAGAAATAATTGCTTCCGAATCTTGCAAAAATGCAAATTTTTCCTGTTTCTCCAATAAAGACAGATATTTGTAAATTCCGGACAATTGATTACGCTTTTTGGCTTTGCGTTCTGCTTCAGCTTCATCCATTAGTTTGAAAAAATATTCGCTTGCTTCAATTGGATTCTTTCTTCCTAATGGAACCAACTTTAGAAGAAATAAATTTTCAATTTCTAGTAAGATTTTATTAGTTTTATTTTAAACCTCTATTTTAGTCGGGTCCTCAACTCCATAGCACAATTTGTCCCCAACATTTTGTAAATCGTGAGTGGCTATTGTGGCAAGGGTTCTTTTTTGGCATTCCTCATCATGCAATTTTGTCTTTAATTAAAATTTAATACTTCATTCAAAAAATATTTTTTCATTGTTTATTTACTTGAAGATTCAAGAATTTTTTTAAATTGCCATTTGTTTCTAAATCAATAGAACGAAATATGACACATAGAATAAATGGTCTAACATCATTAACTGATTCATTTATCATTATTTCTTTGCTGATAAACTGCTGATCTTGACAATGGTATATTTTTATCAAGTCATATTCATTTGCTTGATCGACTATTTTTTTCTTTTTAGAAACTTTGGATTTTTCTTGAGGTTTTTTCTTTAATTCTTCGACATATGTTTTCTCCAAATATTCAATAATAGGCTTCATTTTGTTTTGCTCAACTAGTTTCTTTAGTCTGTTGTCCTTAAGTTTATTCTCTTTGAGGAGCAAATCTTTTAGTTTGACACATTGGCTTAAATTAGCTGGAATATTAGTAAGAGTATTGTTTTCTAAATTGAAAAGTTTAAGAGATGGCAAGAGAGCCAAATTTTGGGACAATTCCTCTAATTGATTGAATGAAGCATTTAGCTCGGCCAGATGTTCGAGCTGGTCTGAACCAAGATCATCTGGCAACGACTTAAAATTATTTCGGCTTATATCTAGTACGGCAAGCTTTGATAGTTTGACAAGTGGGAATAAAGAATCAAGAAAATTGCCGCTTAGATTGACTGTAAATAATTCTGTTAGATTCCCAATTTCGGCTGGAAGTCTAACAATTTTATTGTTCGATAGATCCAAATTCTTTAAATTTTTTAAAAGACCTATTTCTGCTGGTAATTCAACTAATTCATTTGAATGACATAAAAAAGATGTTAGATTTTCTATAAAAGATATTTGCTTTGGAATAGTGGCCAGCTTTGTTCGCGAAATTTCCAAAAAATTCAGATTCTTTAATTTGAAAATATTCTCATCTAGCATTCCGTCATTGTCCTCGATTCGTTTTGAAATTTCACTCCCAATTAGAATCAGCTCATAGCGTTTAGTTTCATGGGCTTTTTGGACTTCTGGCCAAATTTTTTTGCCTGAATTTGTCATTTTTATTTTTAAGTATAGAATATTGACTTTTTTATAGAAAATAATTTAACAACACGTTGAAATTATGATTAAATTTTAAATTTCGAAATAAAGCAAAACATTCTAGCATTTTCTCATTTTCAAATCAAATTCTTTTCAGATATTTAATTTTTCAACACGATAAATTCTATTTTAATTTTAATTATTTCAAAGAGGATCAACTTCTTTTTTTGGTACAAAATTCTAATAAATTTGTTTAATTAAGAGAGTAAAGATTTTTTTTTTAAATAATATATTTAATACTCTTACAAAAGTAATAAGATTTTTTTTATGTGTTTCCTTACTAAAATTTTGACCTGATATTGACAAATTATTTATTTCAACATTTTTGAATCTATTTTATAATAAAAGTATTGGAAAAGGAGAAAAATGCCTCTCCTATTAACCTGTTAAGGATGTAATAGCAAAAATTATTATTTCTTTGCTCAAGATTGCCCTCCGAAATCGTGTCTTCATTGAGGAATTTAGCCCCTTAATAATTTTAATAAATGAAAGGGGTTTAAACAATCATCTCGTACTGCAGAGATATTTTGAAGATTTTATTCCTTTGCGGGATTCTAACCTTCGATAATCTGGTTGTATGAAAAAGACACAAACCATTCGACTAAACATGTTTTTAAATTTTCATGAAATAATATACTTTTTGCAAAGCTAAGTATGATTCTTTAGGAAACAATGTAGCAAAACTAACGCTGATTCGATTGAAAAAAGAAAGTCTTTAAGGGGCACAATTAAGTAAGAAAATACTATTAGTAAAAGATATAATTCAAAGCTATTAGCTATAATATTATTAAAATAGTGATTATAATAGGAATAAATGCATTGTTTTTTTTATCTAGAATTTTAAAATGTTCTTGACCGGTTATCACATTTAACACTAGAAGATTTGACAAATTTTCTGAACTTTTTTTCAAAAATTTCAAAATCGTATTTTTTAAAGCAAAATTTTTTTTGAAATGTTTAATAGAATAAGTTCTAAAACTTCTAGAGTCTTCTAGTGTTGGATTAAATAACAAGCCAAGCTCTGGTGTACAAAGAATTTGAATTCCTTCAAAGCTGACATGATGCTGGGAATTTAAAAAAGGGGAGCTGCTAGAGTGCTTTGCTATTATCAGCTTAAAAAAAATCTTATGAAATAAATCTAGATAATATACTATTTATTAAATTGTATAAATTAAAATGAAAATAAAGAAATTTTGTTACTTTTTTGACGGTTTGTTTGTTAACGAAATCAGAGAAACAATAAATGAGAAAAAAAGACAAAAACCAATAATCAGAATATCAATAAATAAAATTTTGAAAATTAGAGCTTATAAACTAATGTATAATTTATTTCAGGTATGCACAAGTGCTGATTTACCAAAAATAATAAATAAATTAATAATCCATTTTTAACTTTATTTGACTTTTTTTGACTTTAATTAACGAGAAATAACATTTTATTTTGTTAATTTTGGTTAAGAAATAATAGAAAAATTTTTAAGAGTTTCAATTGATAAAATAGAAAAAAAAATCTTTTTACGAAATTTTCGATTTTTTTTAAATTTTGGAAGTTTTGTGTTTTACCAAATTTTTCGTTATATGACGTTTTCTATTTCACGTAATTTACTGTCAAATTTGGTTAATTCATTGCGGGACAACTTTAGTCTTAATGCTTTGTCAATTTAGTTAAACCAAGTTGACCATTGAATATTAGCTATTGTTAGTATTATTATTAAGTAATAAAATATTAAAGTTTAATTTTCTTAAAATTAAATATATTGATGATCTGCCATCAATAAATTCAGAACCAACCCTTCTCGATACTCTTTAAGAAATGAATCGAAAACCTTTTAATATTTTCATCAACTAAAACTCTATTTTTTTTCCTCCTTTTATAATTGATAATTTAATTGATTCTCAAAAAGAATTTTTTTTTATTTTAATCCATTGTTCAAAAATATGTTCCGCTTTGCCAATTCAGTAGAATTCCGATTGTACGTAAATTTCAGTAAAAAATAAAATAATTGTTGCTAAATAATAAATGAAAAATTCAAATAATACAAAATATAAATTCGATTTTTGACTACAATGCTTTTCTTTTATCACTTTAAAATGCAAAAATTTCATTTAAACGAACTAGCTGAAGCAGATTAGAGTAGATAATTTTTAATTAAGATTATTTTAAATATTGAATTTATAAATTCTAAAAAACTTTTGTTAACTTAATTACAAATATGTTTAGACAAATTTTTTGATCAACATAAAGAAATTTTATTTTATTCACGTTTATTTCAAATTAATTTTTAATAAAAAATATTTTTTGAATAAAAATGAGTGAGGACTTTGTTAGTGTTCCGCTTGAGGAATTAAAGTTGAGCGATTGGTTAGTGGATCAATGTAAACAAATCGGCTACAAGTCACCAACACCAATTCAGTATAATTGTATTCCTCGTATTTTAAATGATGAGGATGTAATCGGCTGTGCAAAAACAGGCTCTGGCAAAACAGCTGCCTTTGCATTACCAATCATACAAAAACTATCCGAAGACCCGTTTGGCATATTTGCCTTAATTTTAACGCCAACTAGAGAGCTTGCCTATCAAATTGCTGATCAATTCAGAATTTTGGGCAAACCTATAAATATTAAAGATTGTGTAATCACTGGTGGTATTGAAATGACTGAGCAAGCAATTCAATTGTCTGAGAAACCTCACATTGTCATATCTACTCCTGGAAGACTAGCTGATCATATCGAAAGTGGAACCAATTTTTCCCTGAGTAAAATACAAATGCTGGTAAACATTCATGATTATTCTATGAAAAATTACCAAAAATATTCTAAAATTTAAAGGTATTAGATGAAGCTGACAGATTATTGGAAGATAATTTCGGAGATCAATTGCAAACAATTTTTAACATTTTGCCAAAAAAAAGACAGACACTCCTATTTAGCGCAACAATTACAGACACAATTAAAAAACTTCAAGAGTTATCTAGTAAAAAGCCATTTATTTTTGATGCTCAATCAGAGTAAGTCTTTAAAATTACTTAAATTTCAGTCACAATTTTATTTTTCAAGTAAGGCTACAGTAGACCAACTGGAGCAATTTTATGTTTTATCACCGGTCAAAGTAAAGGATGCATACCTTTTTCACTTATTAAAAGAGTTTGTTACTTCTCATTCAAAGAGTTCCGTAATTGTATTTACGAGCACTTGTCGTAATTGTCAAACATTAGCAATCATGGCTAGAAAATTTGATATGCCTTGTGTAGAAATCCATTCATTGATGAAACAGAGACTTAGAATCGCATCACTAGCCCAATTCAAGTCAAGTCAAGTTAAAATATTATTCGCTACAGACGTTGCAAGTAGAGGTCTTGATATACCTACAGTTGACTTAGTTATAAATGAAAATGTGCCTTTTGTGCCCAAAGAGTACATACATAGAGTTGGTAGAACTGCAAGAGCTGGTCGAGGCGGCAGGGCCATAACAGTAGTTACACAATATGATATTCCTTTAATGCATAAAATTGAAAATAAAATAAGTATATTAAAAAATTCAAATATGGCACTTGTTATTTTTTTTGCTCTTAAAAATTAGATTTGAGTCTGAATGAATACAAGTTAAATGAAAAAGAAATTTTGAAGATTCTCACCGAAGTAGCAGTAACTAGAAGTGAAGCTGAAATAGTAAATGGTCGTCATAAAAGAGTGTTAAAGATATTTATTTTTTCTTTTAGAAACTCGATGAGGAAGATTTTGGTGAAAAAGAAAAAATAAACAAAAGAAAAATGCTTTTGATTGAAGGAATAGTAAGATTATGGGCTAGAAAATTTACAAGTCTCATAATTAAATTTGTTTAGGATGTCGAAAGTTTGGGAAAAAAGAATAAAAAAGAAAAGCCTAAAAGGCTTAAACATGATAATTCAATTGAAAAAAATGCATCATAAAAAGCTTTTATTAATAAAGATTTAATAAAAATTTTTTTTTTTTTAAAGTCAGAGGCATTGTGATATGTATTGATAAAAAATAGTTGCTATTTTTAGACTAACCCATTTCTTTTCTTTACTCTTTAGGAGAAACATTTTGTTATTCAAAGACTGGGTATGATTAAAATTTGGTTTCGCATTCATTCTTGTACTCTACCTTTTAAAAAATATAAATGTACAAAATAAAAAAATAGATCAAAAATTGCTTATAGCTTTTTATGCGAAAAAAGTTTATAACTTTTTTTCTGAAGGCTTTTAATTAGTTCTTTAAGTGCAACAAACTGCAACATACTTAGTTGCAACAAAATCAAAGTCTGCTAATGGAATGCAAAGTTTATGCAAAATTCACGATAGCAAAAATTGTCCTAATTTTAATTATGCTAAATTTTCAGAGTTTTATAATAGTGCAACTTTGAATATTGAATGAACTTGCTTTTGACTATTAAAAGAAAAGTTACAAAAGTTTTTAACATTTTGTTCTGTTCTATCGTACTAAATTTCACAAAATCGCAAATTAAGGGGTTTGTTTTGGACTAATAAATTTTAACTTGCAAAGTCCGGCCAAAATATATAATTATTGTAAGATTGACAAAAACTTATAAATCAAGATGAATTAATACTTTGGTGAATTTGGTTAAGGTCTTGTCAAAATACAAAAAAAAAACTTGATTTTTAAGTTATATGGGGATAAAATTTTAAAACTGATAGCGAAAATAGATTAAATTTGAAAGTTTCAAATTTGACTGGACTAAGTAATTCTATTCCATTAGTTGACAAATTATTTGAAGAATATAAAGCCAGCTTCGAATCAAGATATCTCGAATACTGGACTTAACTGTGTTATTTATACATAAATAAATCTTGTTTATTTCTTGAGCCATAAATAATAAAAAATTTGTATCCTGTAATTTTAATTTTTTTCTATTTAAGCCTATTTAGTTTTTTTTTTTGGATTTTTTGAAGGAACGCTAGTTCGGTACAGATGAACAAATAACTAAAAATAAAATAATAATACTTTTTAATGAAAGGAAGAAGTCTAGAGGACAAACAGTGGTCATGAAATCCAAACTAATTAATGTCATTTCCAATTTAGACGAATCTAAATTTTTGAATTCTACATTTTAGAGTTTCTGTCATGAATAATGCATTTGGTGTTAATTAGAGTCAAAATTTTATTTTTATTTTATTTAATTAATTAAAATTTAAGTACCATGGACAAATTTAAATATAATTTTACATATATAAAAAAGAGAAAAATTTTTAAAAAAAGTCATTTAAAGTCAAATGATTTGACTTGACTTTGACTTTATGACTTTTGAACAAATCTGCTAAAAATTAAATATCTGCTTTGCAATTAAGTATAAAATTCAATTAGCTTTATTCATAAAAATGATTATGAAAGTTTAACATGCAAAATTAGATTAAGTAAAAATAGTAATTTATTGAATCAGTTAATCCAGAATAGCTACATTCAAAGCACTATTCAATCAATAGAACACACAAAAATAGCTAATTTTAGAAAATTAATTATCAAAATATTTATTCAATGAAATAATATCAATCTTTAGTCACCTAATTACAAAAATAACGAATTTATCAATATTTCAAAACTAATTGAAAATTATCAGTTTATGATAAAATAATGTCAATTGAATTCAATCGTCTGATAGCAAATAATATTGAATCATTTTGTGAATTCATTCATGTTCAAATGTTAATGTTGTTTTGCTAATAAAAATATTTTGTTAAAAGTAATATGAAAAATCAAATCAACATTGAAAAAGAATATGATTTATTTAATGTTACATAATTTTTTTCCCAAAAATCTTCCCAAAGCATCAGAAGTTCTTAATTGTTATTTAAAACAACAGAATTATCCACCTTGGACATCTTATTTTGTCAAACAAAAATTTGTCATAAATGATCAATTTAGAGAGACTTATTTTATCAACAGAATTGAAGGACACGAATATTTGGTATTACGCACAGGTTGTTTTCCTTTTATAAAATATCATTGTACTCGATTAAATGAAAATGACAAAAAATATTTAGACGAAAAATTTGTTCATTTTCAAAATTCATTTTTTCGACTAATCAAAATTCTTAATTTGGGTATTAAAAAAATTCAAGTTCTATTTTAAGCCTTTAAGTTTAAGATTTAAATTCTTTAGGAATACCAACACTTGCATATGGACTGATTGGTAATTGTTTGATAACTTATACCGAAAGTGTTAAAACGTCCCAAGGGAATGTAAAAATATATTTTTTAATTAAAGAAAATAAAAATTCGATTTATTAATTATTAAATTTTATATTATTAAAATATTGAAAAATTCATTTTTTGCATATATTGCTTTTCTTCTATTGAAAATTGAATATCATAATTTAGAAATAAATGATTAAGATTTGCCCATTAATCTTGGTAAAATTTGTTTTCTTTATTTATTTATATTTGTAACTTTTTGCACTAAAATCATATTTTAACAATTATGTAATTATCAAATTTTGAAACAAACTAATTTTCAAAATTTAACGTTAAATGTTTTTCAAATTAAAAAAATATATTATAATTCAAATTTTTTATTTAATACAAATTATATTTTGTAATAATTTTAATTAAAGCTTTTTATCACAGAAAGTTAAAATTTAGACTGAAAAGGAAGTTATTATTTTTTTTCCTTTATCACACCTTGTGGAGCAAAGGATCATTACTTTCTGTGGTGCCTATTAAAGGGCCTTTTTTGTTGAATTTTTATTTCTTTCATTCTAAGTATATAGCCAAGCCATAGCAATCTTTAGTTCTTAATGAATTGACTTAATTGCTCTGAATTTGATCTTTTGTATTTGTATAGTTAACAATTTGACAGTCTCTCAGGCCAGTGATTCTCAAGAATCTTTCGTAAGCTTCCACTATGGAAGGTGTTCTTATTTTTTATCAGATTCACACATTCCCCAACATTGAGTTCGGTACATCAGTGTTGCTTTTACTACAGAATTGTACAGTTTGAATCTAACTATATATTTCACCATTAGTACAACAATAGGAGCACAAAGAGACATTAAGAAAAGACTTGCTAAAGCAAAGATTACCTTTGCTAGACTCCGACCAGCTTGGAAATCAACCAGCTATAGCAAGGAAACAAAACTCAATCTGTACAACTCTGTAGTAAAAGCAACACTGATGTACGGAAGTGAACATTGGTGAATGTGAGAATCTGATAAAAGAAGTCTGAACACCTTCCATACTGGAAGCCCGCGAAGGATTCTGGGGATACACTGGTCTGAGTAACTGTCAAATGCTGATTTCCAAGCTGATCGGAGTCTAGCAAAGGTAATCTTTGCTTTAGCAAGTCTTTTCTTAAAGTCTCTTTATGCTCCCATTGATGTACTAATATTGCTCCCTAAGAATGTAAATTCGGTTTACATTAGACTTGTGAATCATCAATGGTGATCGTGGTATCCAATTTAGTGTTTATGCGCATAACTTTCGTTTTGGCCATATTTATTTCGAGTCCAGTTAAACGTTGTTCGCCAGATCTTGTGTCTCATATGCATATGTTCTTCAGTACTAATTATTAACATAATATCATCCATAACCTCTAAGTCTTACTCTAAGTCTAGTTCTAAAATTTTGTTCTTAACCCCTATTGTATACTTATAGCATTGAAAGTTGTTTTTTTCATTACATAATCAATCACTGTTAGGAATAATGGGAAAGAATAACGCACCCTGTCTGACTCCTGTACAGACTTGTCAGATTCTCAAATTGCTTTTTTTCGAGAATGAAGTTATTATTTAATTAAAATAATATTTTTTTTAAGGTAATTTAAAAAATTTTGTCTTTAATCTGTTTATAGATAGTATGGGCTGAAGCCCCATCTTGTTGAAAAACCCAAGGGTCATTTGGATCAAATAGGAGTTCAACAGATGGTAAAATATTGTTTTCCAAGGTGTTAATGTAGACAAATTGATTAATTCGTCCTGTATAAATGTTGC
>PJRA01000509.1:1069003-1107563 GCA_016987375.1 Brachionus koreanus | reverse complement strand
CAAATGTTTTATCTTAATAGCAATTTGTTAGATTATATATTTTTTGTAATAACTATGATAATTTTTCTCAATTAAATTAAAAAATTTAACTAAAGAATCTACAGCTGAAGACATTTAAAATCATAAAAGATCAATTTTTAAGCATTAAAATTATTTTAATTAATATAAAAAATTAGTAATTCTGATTTAAAATTTAACCTACTAATAATTTAGAAATTTAAAATATACTGCAAAATTTTTTCAATCATTTATTATGAAATATAAATCATTTATTTTTATAACTTAAATAATTTTTTCCAAAGTTTAAAGTTGCTATAATTTACAAATTAAAATTTAATGTAATTTTTTATTTTTTAAATTCAAATCACTTGTTTATTTTATTTATTTAAATTAAATTTAAATAAGGATCTTAGCGACAAAATTTCATGGATTAACTTTTTTATGCAATTTAATTTAAATTTTTTGTTTATTTAAACAAAACAAAAATATAATTCCTTAAAATTTTACTCAGGCAAAAAAAAATTACTAAAAATGTCGTAGTTTATGATTTGAATTGAAGCTTTTATTGTTCATTTATCTCAAGTTTATTTTTAATTGATTTGGTTATTTATAAAAAAATGCTCTAGACAAGTTTTGTACAATCACTTGAAACTTTTAAAGCTTATGAAAAAAAATTATTCTAAAAACCGTGAATTTTTGAAAAAAATTTGAGCCACCTTAATAAAAATTATTTAATTGAAAATTTTTATTTTTGTATATATTTGGTATTTTTTATTACAGCGAACCTATTTCTATTCAAGATTAATTAAGATAATGTCTTATTATTTATTTTTTTGATAAATAAATCCACCAGAGTGCTAATTCTTTCGCATTTAGCATTTAGCTTTGGCTTAAAATATAAGACAAATTGTAAGTTTAAAGTACATTAGAATATTGCTCTCTATAGGTTTAGATGCCTGGAAAAATAATAATTCGAACTGATTGTGATGAAACTGTTAGCATTAAAATTTTTTCCGAGTCATTTAAAATTCTTTACTTGATGTAAAAATATTAATCTAATTTTTTTGCAAAGAATATTTTACTAGTCAAAATAAATAAAAATCGAGCCAAAAAGCTCACTAAGAAAATATTTTTTCTTTTCCTAGCATAAAAGAAATGATAATTCAGCAGTTAATGAAAAATATTTTGATAATTTTAGCAGGAAACATGATCTTTGAAATCAAACCAAGGAATACGAATTAAAAGTGAAGCGTTAAGTTCTAATTAAGATTTTTTTTAACCTTTAAAGAAATAACTAATTAAAATAATATCTAGCTTAATGTTCAAGTTTCAATTTGATAGCAAAAGATAGTAATATATTTTTTCAAAATTCAAATGAAAGATGAATTCACCTGGTGCCGAAGTAAATCATTCTTTACTAAGAAAAAAGGAAAAATCACAGCCTAAAACTAAACAGAATTGTTTTATTTTTATAGCAATATGTTTGATTATATTTTTTGCAATAACTATGATAATTTTCATTGAAATTAATTCTAATAAACAAAATTTTGAATTCAATTGGGATGACTGTGGCCAAACATGGCACAAACCAAGCATTGATCTCTCCAAATTTGAATTCTCAAGCAGACGAAAACGAATCATTGGTGGCGAAGACTCTGTCAAAAACTCATGGCCATTTCTAGTCTCGATTCGGCTAATGGCTAACAAGAGTTATCATGTTTGTGGTGGTAATCTAATATCAGACATGCACGTTCTAACTGCAGCTCATTGTCTCTGGCTTTTTTTCAAGCCATTGAATTACAATTTAACATTGGTATTAAATATGGTTGAAGTTCATGTTGGAATACATGATTATGACACAGATCCTCTGCATCTAACCGATGATAATATCTACAAAATAGACATTTTTAATTGGCATCCTGATTTCAATATGGACAATTTTTCTCTATTTAACGATCTAGCTATTATCAAACTAAGAAGAAAAGTGAAAATAAATAGACCTGAGGTAAATTTAGTTTGTTTGCCATTTGATGAAGAAACAGTCGAGCAAAATCTAAAATATGATGACTGGGTTGTGGCAATTGGATGGGGAACATATTCAGAGGATTATGATCATTCGAACTATTTTAAAAATTCATTGCAACAAGCCATATTTAAAGTTCAAAAGCAAGACAGTTTATTTTGCAACACTGGGATGATCGGTGATAGATGGGATAAAGAGAAAACTGTGTGTGCATATGACGAGACCCAAACTCCGAAGAGTACATGTTTTGGTGATTCGGGTGGGCCTGTACTTGCCTTTAGAAACCATAAATGGTATCTCTTTGGTATTATCTCATTCGGAAATGACGTTTCAAACAGCACCATGAGAAAATGTAATGGGTCACAGCCGTTCTATTTTATGAATGTAACAGCCTATTCCGACTGGATTATTGAAACATTGAATATTTTATAAAAAATTGTATATTTTTGTGTTTAGCTTTTATTCTATAATATTTTTTTTCCATTTGAATCTTAAAATAAATTTAAAATAAAAGACTGGTCAGTTGGTATATTTGAAAAATTAAAAGAAATTAAAATCATGATAATTTTCTATTGTGGCTATTTATTTTAATTAAAATTTTAGGTTTTTTGTTATGCATATTTATTGACTTAAAAAACAAGCTCTAAAAAATTTAATCACAAAAATAGGATTTTATTTTGTAGAATTTTGTCAAAATACCCTAACTTTACTAGACGCTTGAATTCAATCTAAATTTTAATTTTGATTTTTAATTTTTTTGGAAGACTTTTATTTTTAATTATATTTTTTTTCGAAATAAAATTGAATAATCCAATCGATTAAAATTCAAATATTCAAATACTTTGAAAGTCTAATGAATAAAATTAGCTAAATTAAAGCATATAGAGTTTTTTTAAAATTATTTATTTCGTTTACTGTTAGCTTTAACATAGCATAGCTATAAAAAATTTAATTTTAGAATTTTTCTTCTAATAACTCTCTAATTTTTCTGATACATTTCCCATTAGTTTTATAAAATAAAATTAAAATATTTAATAAAAATAAATATTTAATTGCCCTAGACAGTTTTCTTCTAATCGAGTAAAAATTAGGATTTTTTTTTCAAAAAAAAAAACATTTTGTAAAAAAAAATAAGCTTGCATAAAAACTAACAGACCCCACGGCGCCATAAAAATTTCTAATTTTTAAATAAACTTAATTTTAGTTGTTATTATTTTAAAGCTAAGTAGTTTAATAAAGACTACTCATCGTTCCATTTAGAATTTTTAAAAAAGCATACTATTTGATTTTTAATCTTAGTAATTTAAATAAACATATTATAAAATCAATCTTCAAATTAATCAAAAATTATAAAGAGCTTAGAGCAATCGATTTGGAAAAAGAAACTTTCAAATCCAATGAGGTTAACCAAACGTAGCAACTGATACAAACAATTACTCCAGGAAAATCGTTTTATTTGATCCGGAAATGTAAATTCAATTTTTTTAGCAAAATTCTAGCAAATTCTTTCGATTTTTTTTGTCCTAAAAGTGGAATTAAACTATCGTGATAAATAATACGGATACTAATTACTTAGAGACTTTTAGTCTAAATCCAATTTTCAATCAATTGGGTCAGCGCTCAATTTTAGGTTAACTATTAACTATTTAATGTAAATCCAAAAAAAGTATTTTATTGTTCAAGCTCACATTCTGAGAAGCATACGGTTGTTTAGCAAATAAACAAAAGCAATAACAAAATAATCAAAAGACTTAATAGTGTTTTTGTTTTGTTAGAAATTATCATTAATTTTTGAATTTAAAAATAATGCTTGAAAGGATTTGTCAGGAGCATAGAAATAAATTTTTACCTTTATTGTTTGCATTTTGTGAATCACTAAGTCATAATTGTTTTTTATGTAAAGCAACTCTTGTAGCAGTGTTTTTTATTTAATAAATAAAAAGCATTTGACTGACTATACTTTTTTTTCTATGTTTTAATAGTAAGCTAATTAAGTGCAGATTTAAATTGCCAAGTACCTAATTTGCTAGCCGTGTTTCAGAAAAATATGACCAACTATTTTATTTTAAAATTTTTGCTCAATTTAAAAAAAAATTGAAACCATTTTTTTCCGATAATTTTGTCATTTTTAAAATATCAGTACAAAAATTGTTTATTCAGCAAATTTTACTCAGATTTAATTGACTATTTTATTTAGTTTAATCTTTCAAAACATATTCATTTAACAAATTTTAGAGAAAAAAAATTATTAGTTTTATGGTTTCTGAAAAATATTAATAGCACAAGTTTCTCATGAGATTTTTATTTAATTTTTAGAATTCTTTTTTTATCCAAGATTTAAAAAGATGACAATGGCCATATCCGAAGATGACAACCAAATGGTACGTAGTATGATACGAAAAAATATTCTCTCATTGATAGATGACAAAAAAGAGGAATATGAAAACAAAAAAGTTTTTCTGACTCAACTTAATGACAAGTAAATTTAATGTTTATCTGGCCATTTAAACCAGATCTTTGTTTTCAGAGAGCAAGACGAAGGAACAACTGAAATACAAACACTAAATACTGGAAAAACCGGCGTTCTAAAGGAAGGACTCGAATTCAAGCTACAACGAAACATTTTGGCCAAGTACCGATACGACGAAGATCAAGTGAAGCAAGAATTGACTTCTAAACGAAAGCAATTTGAAAATCGAATCAATCTTTGTCAAGATCGACATGCTCAGTTGCTTGTCAAGCAGGATAAAAATCAACAATTGATAAGACAATATTCACAATTCATAAATGAAAAGGAGTCTATAAGAAAAAGAGCAATAGCCAAGTACCAAACAGAACTAAAACTTCGTTTACAAAAAATGCTCGAATATGACTTGTTAGTAAAACAACTTGAAGAGGTTAAACAAAGTCATCAGGATTATACAAAAAAAGTCGAAAAAAATAAAAAATACAAGGAGTTTTTATCTAAAGTAATCGATATGCTTCCAGAAAGTGGGTTGATATTTAGAAAACAAAAATTAGAATAAATAAACTTGCTTCATTTTTAGATTATTTAGAGGCAGGTGAATCAAAATATGCCAGTCTTATGATGCGACATCAAACTCTATTCGATACCAATCTTGATTTATTCGAAAATTTAATAGCCAATTCTGATAAACTAAAAGAGTTGAGAACTGAATATGAAAGATTAACAATCGATCACAATGCAAATAAAATGACCATAAATAGCAAACTTGGTGAGTTAATGCAAGTCAAAGAGCAAGTACAGCTTAAAAATTCGAGGGCCGAAGAAGCACTAATGAAAGATGGTGATAAAAAAAGAGAACAAGTAAGTAAAAAAATTTGATTACTTAATTTTTTAAATTTGGCATTAAATTAAAACAAACAAAAAATAGAGATTTATTAAATTTACTTAAATAAATACGATTATTTTATTTTCATTGTTTGTTTTAAAAAAGTTTTTATTCAGATGGTAAAAAGAATTAAATTTTTTAAATAAAACTAAAAAGTCTCAATTTAGAAAGAATTTAAAATATCAATTTTTTTTTCATACGAACATTTTCTCTTGGTCTTTTTTTAAATGAAAATATTTTTTCAAAAATTTATTTTTATTAAGTTGTTTCTAAATTATTCAAGTGACGAAAAATCAATATAGAAAATAATTTTCAAAAAGTTTTTTTTTTAAGCCTGATAAACATAAAATGAAAATTCAAAATAAACTTTAATTCTATTTTTTATAAATATCAAAAAAATTACTTAAAAAAATAACCATTAAAACTAGAGTGAGTTATGAAGCCATTATTTTAGGCAACAACTAGCTTCTCTTAAGCGCTCAAACTTCAAAAATACACTTTCATCAATTTTTTTTCATTTTTTTTTACTGCAATCGTGTCCGCTAAAACTGACCAGCTATTAGCTAAAAGGTTTCATTGAAAGGGCGCAAAAAAATGGATCAAATTTATGGGAGACAGTTAATAAAATTTTTAGAAAATTTGAACCCGATTTAATAAAAAAAACTTTTCTAAATCTTTTTATTTGAAAAAAATTAAATTTCTAAATTATATTTAAAGACCATATTATCTTTTTTGAGAAAATTTTTAAAAAATTTCCTATAAAAAAGTTTGCATGACCGCTGGCCAAAAGGTTGGTCTTAATTTTCACGGTCTAAAAATGAGCTTCAGAAATTTTAAAATTTATAAATTTTATTCATGTCTATTAAATTCTAAATAAAGTTATATAAACAACTCTTGAAATTGAATTCAAAGTTATTGGTTTTGTGAAATTTATTACAATATAACAGAACAAAATTATAAAAATTCTATAATTTTTTTTAAAGATAAATTATTTAAAATATAATGCATTTTGCATTTATGAATTGCACATCATTAACAGAATTTAACTATTGATGAAACTTTGAATGTTACACCATGTTTCATTTAGAGAATTAATTAAACCATCAGAAAAGTAAAATGCTATTTTTTTATTTTGTACCATTTCAGAAAACCAAGTTATTAGTTTATAAAATTAATATTGTAAAATTTAGATAACCTCAAATTAGTATCAGGGAGACATAAAACTGCCAAATTTAATTTATAAAAATTTTTAAAATTAGTTTTAAATAAATTTTTCGTTTTAATTTAAAAAATTTTTGTAATCTTTCATGAATCTAATTTGTAGCCTTGTATCAAATAAATTACTTTAAAAATTGATTTTTATTTTTCACGAAAATCTCAAGTCTTAATATTGAATTTAAATTTGGTTTAAAACTTATCTTTGAAGCATGCGGCGTGATTTAACAATATTTTACTTAAAAAAAATTTAATAAATCAAAAATACTCGATAATAAATCTTAATTTAAATTGATTTTTTTAGTTTTTTATAATATCATCTCATCTAATTTTTTTTTTAATTTGAAATAATTCATTAAAGAATATCTTAATATTTTTTTTTATTGTTAGAAAAAAGCTCACTTTTGAAATAATTAATTTTAGAAAATTTTTTTTACATGCTTTAATAGTATTCATTTGAAAATGAAACCCTTGAAAATCTTGAAAATTAAAATACTTTATTTTTTTAGGTTCTCGACATGTCTAGAATTATGTGGGGAATAGATAATCTAGCGGAAAAATCATTTGACAAAAAACGATATAATAACAAGCCTTTAGAAACAATGAACGTATTTGAAAAACTTGAAGTGATTAAGGTAAACTTTTAAATAGCATCTTTTACTTTTTGAATTACATTGTTTTTTTCATTATAGAATCATGTAATAAAGACACAAGAAATTTATAAAATTGTTAAAGAAAAAATAAGTACAAGTGCAGCACTCGAACAAGAAAAAAATTCCGAATAGAATTATTTGAAAATATATTTAGTATTAAATTTTGTATTTGTTGTTCAATGCTTATTCGAAAATAAAAGTTTTTAAAAATATTTAATTTATTATTTAAATTTTATTGGAATGCAAATATTATCTAAAACTTTAATATTTATTTTTTTTTACTAATGATTTGAACTATATCATTTAGTATAAAAAATAAAGCATTATGATTAATGGTGGATATAAAAAAAGCATTTTAAAACTTAATTTATTTTAAAACTAATTACTTATTTCAAAATACTTTTTATAATTGATAACAAAAAAGTATTAAAAAAATCGCGATTTGTATCACGATGCATGCATTCTTTTCAATTAATTAAAATTTTTGTTTGAAACTAATTTTTCTCATAAAAACAGTCTATTTTTATTTTAAAAAAGAATTCATAATAATGAGGAACCATGAATGAATATTATGTTATAATATGCTATAAGTTATTAAATAAAGATATATAGAAAAATTTATTTTAAAAAAATTAGATGATTTAATATTTTAGATGATTAAGAACGCAGTCATATATCTTTTTTTTTAAGTCACAATTATGGATAATTTTAAATCCGTAAAATTTTTATTCTTAACTTTACTTTTTTACAAGGTGCTGAATTAAGATTTAAATATCAACAAAAAACAATGATTAAGCAATTTAAAAAAGATCGAACATTCGTGGAAATTTATTCAAAATATTATGCAATAATCTAAAATTTTATTCGATTCATGATACTTCCTGCGGCAATATTTTTTTTTTCATAAAAGAAAAATGAATTTATTTATAAAGTAAATGGGCCATTATTTATCAAAAATAATATTTTCGTGTTTATTGTTTCTTTTTGGGTTTAAAAAAAGTGGCTCTAAGATTACTAAAAAAATAGTAAAATTATATTTGATTTAGAATTTACAAAAAAATTCGTTTTTTTCTGGTGAAGCTTTAAATCATTTTTTTAGATTTTTTATTACAAATTAAATTAGGTAATTATTGGAATTTCTAAATTGTGCTACTTTTTTACATAAATTCAAATAAAATTTTCAGAGATAAAATCTTAAATAAAAATATCTTAAACTTTTGCTTTTGAATAATTAATGAATAATGGTGTTGATCAAAAATTATAAAAAAAAATTTTTTGGTTTTTTAAAAGATTTAAGAAAAGGACGTTTCTTAAATAATTGTATTATTATTTAGAAAAAATTAATCGCTTTAAAGCAAGAATGGATCAAAAACACTTAGTTCACCTTTTATTTAGGCATAAATTTTTTTTCGAAAAACAAAAATTAGAAACGCAATTATGAAAATTATTATGAATAATAGCAAATATTAAGTCTTAAGTCGTTAGAAGATTTTTAGGAATTAACTCCTGAGTAAAACTTATAATATGATGATCTTTTAGGTATTTTTCTTACGCAATTAATTCAACTCGGAAAATTGAGGTTTTAGAAAAATTATAATATTCAAATGCAACTAATTTGATCCCTCACTAGCGAAATTGAAAAAAATTAAATTACTCTTAGAAACTCCTTACTAATAGTTTAAGCTCTAGTATAAAAAATTATTATTATTCTTAGAGTCTGTTTGAAAATTTTCCTACAGTGATTGAAAATTATAGCTAATATTATAAAAATATGATTTGATCAAATTAAATGAATTAATATAAACCAAGACTGATTAGACTTAAGAAATTAAATATTAGTTTTTTATTTTAATCAAGTGGTAAATATTTTCAAAAAACAATCAACCCACATTTTCGCTTATTTAAACGAAGAAAATTTTCTTTGAGAATAAGTTTTACAAAAATCGTTCGATTTTAATATTGTACTAAAAATTTATCCTAAATTTCTTTTCCATATTTAATGTTTATTTTAATTATTTTTTATTTTAATTGATTTAATTTTTAAAATTCTAAAGATTTTTGTTTGAAAAATACTATTCAAAAATCAAACTAATTAATTTTTATCTCAAAAACTATTTGTATGTCTAAACTTAAATTGCTAGCTGATGAAATTAAATTTTAAATTTGTTTAGAAATAATGCTAGACCAGACAAATGGCTTGGCAGTAGAAATGGCATATGAAAAGCATAAAAATGATGTAAAAATTATGAAATTAAACGAAGCAAAAGCATCTAATCTAAAAATACTGATATGCACTGAAAGTTTTCATCCGTACACAAGCGGAATTGCCCGAAGATTTAAAGAGATAATAATTCGCCTAGCAGGCAATGGTCATCTAATTCATGTCATAACCGGCTGCAAAGTAATTTTCTTTATTGTAGAAAAATTCACTTGAATTATATTTTAAAAGGGATGTGAAACTTTGACCAATGATCCTGATACATTGTCACGAATCTCATTCAGTCGTTTGTATGCATTAGAATTTAAAAATTCTCTCGACTGTGCTCTGCCTTTTCTTTTACCTCAGGTAAATAAAAAAATAAAAAAAATAAAAATTTTCTCTTTTTCAATTTAAATTTTATGCAGTATGGAATTTTAAAAGCTATTTTAGATTTCAAGCCTGACGTAGTCCATTGTGTCGAGCATTCGCCTGCAGCGACTTTTTGTGCCTCAATCGCTATTTGTTTGAATATTCCGATCGTTTGGTCTAGCCATACAAACTTAGACTACTACATTCCATTGTATATAAAGCCTTTTATAGCACCATTTAGCCTCTCTATTTATCAAAGATTGCGACGAACGTTTTTGAATTGGGCTGATTTCAATTTAACAGTGAGTTCAGATTTTGCTAATTTGCTGCTTGAGAATGGAATTAAGCAAGAAGTACATGTTTGGAGAACAGGTGTTGATTCCAAATTGTTTAATCCGACATATAGAAGCCAAGAAATGAGATGCAGAATGTTTAATGGACACTATTCTCCAGATAAAATCCTCTTGGTATCGGTTGGTCGTTTATCTCCAGAGAAAAACTTCGAATTTTTGGTAGAAATACTGAAAAATTTCCCACAAGCTTTTCTATGCATAGTAGGAGGTGGTCCTTATATTGAACATCTTAAACCTTTGTTTCCTGAAAAACAGACTCATTTTATAGGATTTTTACAAGGTGCTGAATTAGCCTCAGCATATGCTTCGGCAGATTATTTTGTTTATGCATCTGTATCAGAAACTTTTGGACAGGTTTATTTAGAAGCGATGAGTAGTGGAATACCTATTGTTGCAGCTGAAGGAAAGCAAATGAAGGAATTTTTTAAAGATGGTATGCATGGCTATACATGGAGGCCGAATGATGTAGAAGATGCGTGTCAAGCGTTGCAAAAAGCAATAAATAAAAGAAAAATTTTGGAATACAATTGTCGCCAAAACGCTCTAAATCACTCATGGAATTCGGCCGCTAATCAAATTGAAGATGTTTACTTTAAAGTCAAAAATGACAAGAAAAAAAAATTTAATCTAAAAGGGATTTATTGTTTTCTCAATTGGTTTGTTTTGCAGATTATGATACTCTTGTTTATGGTTCCATTTATGAATGTGGCAAAGCCTGTCAAAAAATCAACACATTCTAAATTGAATTCATTGCCTAGTATTAAATTTTGTATCTCACTACTATCTCTAGTTGCTTTTTTGGGTATTTTTATAAGCTTTTGTTAATCAATATTTTTAAAATTTTTTCCACAATTTTTACAGCTTCCTGGTGATTTTTTTAAAATTAAAATTAAATTTTTTTAAATACTTGTAAAAGCAAAATAACCAAAAGAAGATAATAAAATTTTTACCCCAAGTCACTTTTTTTTTAATATTTTATAAATTTAATTTTTGTTCATTTACAAGAATAAATTAATTTTTGAATAATATTTTTGACATAATTGTAAAATATAGAAATAAAAATTTAGAATTTTTCAAAACTAAATAGTAAATTTGATCTATAGAGATCTTACTCCCAACAATAAAATATAATTCTTTATGTAGGCTTTATTTTCAAATTCTGTACGCACAAGCATTGCATTTGCAGTAATTTTTCTCGTGATTTGCCTAATATTTTTATCTATTTAGCCTTTGAATGCAAATATTTCTTTTTTTTGGAAAAATTTTATTTGAGGGTTACTCGGTCGGACAAAAAATACGTAAAAATTTACAAAAAAAAGCAAATAAAACTATAAATAGATTAGTTAAAAATATATCTCAAATAGATAGTTTTTTATTTTATGTATATAATTTAAAATTATTCATTTAGAGTTTACTTTTAATGAGCAATTTAAAATTTTTAAAAATTAGAAATAAATCAAATTTTTAGTAATATTATTTGCAATATTTATTTTAGTTGACAAATATTAGATTGAATCTCCGAAACAGAGGTTTGTACACTTAAAAAAAAAACAATTAACTCATTTGCAGATTCATAATTCAATTAAAAAATCTCCAAGAGTTTAATTCTAATAAATTATTTCATCTTTTTTTAAATATTTTTTTCATTATCAAAGATTAAATAATAATAATGAAAATCAACAGAAAAAAAATTTTATTGAAAAACTAATAAGTTATTTTTAAAATTTTTAATTTTTTAAATTAAGAAATATTTTATTATTTGCCTTTTAGTCATTTTATATTCTACGAAATTAAAAAAAATGAAACAATCTACTTTTCATCTGATCAAGTTTTACAGTTGAAAACAAATTTTTTGCCTTTTATTCTCGACTATATAGTGCATTAAGATTTTATGTTCAGTTTTAATTGTTTTTAAAAATCCAACTTTATTCAACTTTTAAATTTTTAATAAAATCAACGATGCTTTTTTTTTAATTGTCTATGTGGTAAAGAGTTGATCAAACAAGATCAAGCAATTAAATAAACAAGACCATGTTATGCGAAATTCTGCTGGTAAATAAATCAAATCATATTTTAATAAAATTCTTCATTATTTCATTAATTTATAATTTCTAAAAGAAATGTAAAGATTTTTTAAAGAAAAAACCCTTTTTTTATCAAAAATTTAATCTTTTATATCTTATTTGAAACTTTTCAGCTTATTATACTTTTGTTCAACTCTCAAACAAAATTATTTATTTTGAGCATAAAATTGATGCATGAAATTTTTTTACATTTACGAATAATATTTTTTAAAATTCTTTATCTTTATTAACTTATATTTGCCTTTAATTATGATTTAAAAATTCTTGGAATTTAAAAAAATAATTTGAAAAAAATTATGGAGAAAAATAAAAGTGCCAAAAGAGATTTTGGATCGTTTCATAGCTCAAATGTAGAGGAATTAATACATTGCCCAGAAAATGATTACAACTCACCACAACTTGAAGTCATATTTGATTCAATTCCATTTGATAAACTTGAATTTGGCTCAACAGATGTAAAAAAAAAACTTTTTTGTTTGGATGAAAAATTTTGTTTCCTAAATCATGGTGCATTCGGTCTAACATTTAAACCAGTTCTTGAATATGTACATCAATGGAAATGCTATGCCGAGTCGCAACCATTAAGGTTTTACGATCGTCAAATAATGCCTTTATTAGTCGACTTGATTAGAAAATTTTCTGCGATATTCAAATGCAAACCAAGTGAATTAGCATTGGTTGACAATTGCACATTTGCATTCAATTCGTTGATTTCTAGCTTGGACCTTAACCCGGGTGACAAAATTTTCATTTTTAGTACAACTTATGGGGTGTATAAAAAAATTTTAAAAGACTTGTGTTTGAAAAAGAAAGCTATTCTAATTGAAGAACCCATAAGTTTTCCAATTTTTAACAAAGATGATCTGGAAAACAAAACACTGGAGAAATTTAAATCTATTTTAAAAAATGATGAAGAAGAAAAAAAAATAAGACTTGTTCTCGTAGATCATATTCCAAGTAATCAACCATTTTTGATGCCAATTGAAAAAATTTCAGAATATTGCAAATTAAAAAGATCTGACATTTTGTTTGTTGTTGATGCAGCTCACAGTCTTGGCTCAGTTAAACATTTCTCCTTTGATTTATTACCCAATGTAGATGTAATGTTCACTAATTGTCATAAATGGCTTTGCGGACCAAAAGGAACAGCATTTTTATACGTCAAAGAAAATAGCTTTACAGTAAGACCTTCAGTGCATTCTCATGGAATAAATACTGGCTTCAATTCGGAATTTATCTGGTCTGGCTTGAAAGATTATTCCATCTTTTTGGGTCTTTATGCCAACTTAGAAATTTGGTTGAACTCCTTTGGTGGTTTTGAAAAAACAATTGATTATTGCCATAGTCTGGTTAAACAAGCAAGTGAGTATTTGAAAAGCTTATGGCAAACAAATTTTATGGTTGATCCAAATTTGTGTTCTACAATGATGTGTGTACGTCTACCGGATAAATTTGTTAATAACATACTAAAAAAAGACAATGTGAAATCACCGTATTTATATGAAGATGCAGAATTAGTTCAAAACTTTTTTTATTTTAATCACTCAATTGAAGTTCCTATTAAGTATATCCAAAATTCGTTGTATGTTAGACTATCAGCTCATATTTACAACAAAATTCAAGACTATGAATTTTTAGGTGATATCGTAATGCAAAATAATGAATAGTCAAATCGATTTATTTGTATTTTAGATAATTATTTTAGATTGTTTTTTTTTCCTCTAAATTATTTTAAAAAATTTTTAGATAATCAAAAAAGCTGGTCTATAGCATAGCTCAACTTATTTAGATCTTAAAAATTTAAATAAATATTGAAAGGATCATTAATTTTTTTAAAACTAATTTTTTCAAAATTTTTACAAAAAGCCTATTTAAACATGATTTTATTAATGAAAATTAAAAATCAATTAAAATTAAGTTTTAACTGAATTCCGATTGCAAAAAATCAAGCTTTGACAAAAAAAATTGGAAAAAAATTTGAAAATTTATTCCAAGCTTTTTGAGTTGATTACCATGGAGAAAACTAATTTTTATTTTAACTTCTTTACTTTATTTTTTTACTAGATTTTCCTAATTCTGAAAAAAAAAATATATTATTAAATTAAGTGAAAACAAAATGTAAAATTATTTTTTTGATTTTTCTTTAACACTAGAAGCACCAAGCATTTTTTCACGTTTTTTCAATTCAAAAATATAATATAAAAAAACTATATTAATTTTATAAATTTATATCATGTTTTAAAGAAAATTTTATAATCTACATAAATCAAAAAAGATATTTTCATTTGAAAAATCTATTCAAAAGATATGAGGATTTAAAAATTTATTCAAACGAGTCATTTGTTTGGTGCTTCTAGTGTTAATAACACTTTTTCTAAGATTCAATTTTTGTGACAACAATTTTGATAAAATAGAAAACAAACATATTTTTAAATTATTAATATTAATTAATATTATTATTAATATTTTTAAATATCAAGTATTTGTTGATGCGATCAGTGGAACAATAACTAAATACTTTAGAAAATAACAAAATAATCAGATTGCTCAGACAAAGAGTTGTAACTATTAAAGAGAGTTCTTTTTAACAAAATGATGTAACATTCAAAGTTACACCATTATCAAGAATCTGGTAAAACTCTCTTTTGATTTTTGCTACAACTATGTTGCACTTACAGAAATAATTAGAAGCCTTCAGAAAAAAAATTATAAGCTTTTTTAGCATTAAATTTTGTTTAATTTTTTTATTTTATACTAAATTTCACAAAACTGATTTTAAGATATTGGAAAAAAAAATTTTTTAAAAATATTTATTAACTTAAAATTCCAACAAAATATCTTAATGAAGAATGTAATTTCATTCATTTTATTAAATTAGGTATTTGTTTAAACATTTTCTTTTAAATTAACTTACGTAAATTTTGAATTAATTTATATTTTCTTATTGCCAAAGGATTTGAATAAATGCCAAATACTAAATTACATATCTTTTGAGTAATCTCTTTGGTTATATACTAAATTACAGGCATTATTTTTTAAAAATTGGATTGATATAAATACTCATTATTCGGGTGAAAATGTTAGCATTAAAAATGAAATTTTATTTCTTTTATTTACAAATAAGTATTTATATTATATTATCATATTCTGATCCAAGATGTCCTTTTCCATCATGCTCTTCATCGTATTCCATAAGTGGATGCAGAATTTATTGTAATAGTGCCGAATTTCCAAATATAACTTATCCGATTCCAAGCAATAAGATTTATACGCTAAGCTTTAGAAATTTAAAGTATCTTCCAAGCAAAGCTTTTGATTTTTTATTCATTAATTATTTATATATTTATGGAAATAATTTAAAAGCTGTTGATTCAAATGCCTTTGAAAATGTTCAAAAATTAGACTATCTTTATTTGGATTCGATTTCAAACTTGAGTATTATACTGACAGCACAGCAAGTTCATATATCTAAAATGGTAAAGAGACTAACAATCAGACGATCTAGCATCAATGATGCTACTGTCTTTCAAACAATGAAAGATTTTAGTGATTTCTCCAACTTAAATGAGTTGAACATTCAATATAACAATTTTTCAAATTTTGAATTCAATTTTACACAATCGTTTCCAAATCTGTATAGATTAGATATTAGTAACAATTTTCTGGAAAATGTTCAAATTGAGTCAAAATCATTAACTAATCTTTATTTAAATAGAAATAGAATCACTAAATTAAATGGTAAAATGTTGGAATACTTGACAGATTTGAGAGAATTACACTTGGTATCAAACTTAGTAGCCCAGATAGAACCCTCAATTATGCATCATAGATTGTACGGTCTTTATTTAAGCTCAAATAATTTATCCGAAATTCCATCAAGGACATTTTGTGGGCTAAATAATTTAAGAAAACTTCAACTTTCGAACAACAATTTGGGTTCAAATAAATTATTTTGCCTAGAAAATCTTACTCACCTGTATTTATCAAATGTTCATTTAAATGGATCAATTGATCAACAAAAAATAGGCAATTTAATAAATGTGAAATATCTATCTTTATCTTATAATTACATTCAAGATATAGACTTTTCTTATCTTCCTTTTATTAGTAATCTTAATCTTAGATCAAATAATTTAACTAGTTTGAGCAGAAAAACTTTAAATGCAATTTTAAACGTGAATTATTTAGATATTTCTTCAAATAGAATAGGAGACTATTCGAATTTCAATATTCTTAAAAATTTAAAATCTCTTCATTTTAATAACAATTTGATTAAATATTTTTCAGATCAAAACTTGGCTTCTTTAACTAATCTTGAATATTTAAGACTTGGAAACAACATGATTGACGACATCAAAATAGAAAATTTAAAAAGTCTTAAAAAGCTTTATCTTCAATCAAATAGAATTGAAAAAATAAGAAAAAATTCCTTTTCAAGTTTATCTAATTTACGCACACTTTATTTAAATAATAATCTCTTAACTAGAATAAACGTAAATGCCTTCAAAAATAACACAAATCTACGGTATTTATACTTGGGCAGAAATCGTTTGAAAGCAATTGCCGATTTTAGCGAACTTACAGTTCTTAGATATCTAGACTTGAGCAATAATAAAATAAGCAGATTGCCAAACTATGCTTTTGAAAGAAAAATCAGCGAAGCAAATATATTTGTGACACAAATTTCAATCAACTTACTAAATAATCAAATTAAGAGTTTTTCATCAAAATCTTTATGTTCCCAATTTTCGTACTCATTTGGATTCGCTGGTATAACATTGTCTATTGATGATATAAACATCATGCCCAAGTGCATGCTCAAACAACTAAAATCAGATAGAACAGTAATTTATTCTAGAAAAAGACCAAGCTGTGAAATGCTTTTAATGACCAAGAAAGAGAATATATCTCTGAATGGCAATTTGTCACCAAAATGCGATCCATCGCTTTCAATTGATGATTGTTCATCAAACTCAAAATTCAAATGTCCAAAAGGTGAAGATTTTATCAGACACACAACATGGATAACTGGAGATCCTCATGTATTCTCATACAAAAACAATTATGAACTCTGCTCAATTGGTTCGGACGCCATTTGCTTTCAACATGGTAGCTTTGTTCTTTATTGTACTGACAAACACATTGGTAGAGCTGATCAAATTGCCACTGTTTTGACCAAAATTAAATTTGTGTACACACTACAAAATGGCACCAATGTTACTTTCGAAGCCAATCACACAAGCTTTCCGACCACTTTTGACAATGGGCTTGATTACATAAATGAATATACAGATGATATTCAAAATAACAAATCAGTAGAAATGGTTGTTACTACTAGAGGAATAATTCCCTATCGTATTTTGTTCATTGAACAAACTAAAACACACATTTTGATATCTAGATGGAATTCTTTCTTTTCAATTTTGCTAAGAGCTAAACACGAGACTTATACTGAAAGCTTGGGCTATTTGTACGAAGGCTGTCAAACTACAGTAGACAATGAAAATTTTTCTTTGCGCAAAAAACGAAGTTCTGATCAAAAAAGATGCAGTAGTCTATGCTCTGGGATTAAGATTGAAGTAGATGATGAGAATATGCCTCAGGATGTTCTTCAGAATGCGTGCATGTATGATTGTGTTCAGTTGAATGAAAGTTTTACTCAAATGATAAGAGCTAGTACTAAACTTTTTGATCTTTCGATTCAAAATGATTCTACAATCTCAGAAGCTATCTTTGAGTTGAATGAGCCTTTAATTGAAGAAGATGAAAATTCTGTAATTGAAACAATTCGTTCAAGCAAGGCAATTAAGCCAGTTGTCTCTTATTTTTTAATTACAAAAATATTTCTAATTAAATTTTTTTAAAAATTAATCATTTAAGTTAAATTTTATTTTAATTTCATAAAAAGAAAACTTGGGTCTAAATATTTTTATCCTTTGTAATAATAAATGAGTTGTGGTCAAAATCTGACTTAAGTCTCTTGAAAATGTGAAAACTTAGTACAAAAATTACAAAACAAATATAAGAGACTGAATTATATGTTGTAAAAACTTTAGTCTGAGTCTAAAATTTTCAAATATAATTTAGTGTTCAATTCTTTACTAACTAAACAATATAGGCGATTTATTTGAGCAATGCGCACGTTATAAATCAATTTATAGCAAGTTTTATGTAACTAGCATTGCTCTAAAAACCTAATATTGATAGAGATTTTCGCTGTAATTTGCAAAATTATCTTTGGAGTAGATTTATTGTATTTCTCTGATTCTCTCATTAATCAAAATATACTTTGGTTTTCTATTATATTGAATATCTGTTTGTAATTGAATAAAAGCTTCAGCAAAATTGTTTGTTACAAAAAAATCCATAATTCGATTGCATACCTAAGTTTAACAAAAATAACAAAATAACCAATCCAATTTTCTTCTAAAAAAAATCATACATTTTCCATACTTTTCCATTGTTTTATTTTGCTAAATAAATCAATAACAAAATTAAGCGTGAATAGTGTAAACTTGCTCTAAAAGTGTCAGTGCAATACTGAATGTACCATCATTATCAGAGTTAACCATGAAGAAATATAAGAATTTGATCAGATTTTGTTAATTATGTTTTTTTTAAATAAAATTATATTTTTTTAACTTTTATTATAAAATTTTGATTTTTCTTTCTCATAATTGAAAACCAAAAATTTTTAATGGATGCGTTCTAGTGCCTTGCGAATTATCATATGTTTTAAAATTCTCCAACATATTTGTTATTTGTTTATTTTTTAATATTAGTTAGTACTCTCCATTTATTTATTTCGAATTCAATTTCGTCATCAAATGAATAATTCATTTGAACTCCTTTTCTCTGCTTTTAATTTTTAACTTTTGTTTACAATTTTTTTAAAATTATTTGATTGCTTTTAATTGTTTGTTCCTCTGATTTACTTTTTCCATTAGTACATGAACATGAAACAGACACTTTCATTTTGAATTTAAGAAGTCATTTAACAACTTCTTTAAGGTATTTATTAATTTTCTATTTTATAATAAGTACTTGAAAAAGGAGAAATTCGTAAAACTCCGAAAGCTGCAAATATTACTTTGTTCCTTAAGAAATCTTATCCAACACAAGGACCGAACTTCAGATCTATTAGCATAAAAAGAAATTTAAACACTCGATAAAATAACTCAAAGTAAAACTTAATAAAAATTTTGTTTAAAAAAAATTGAGTCTAAGTTTTAGCACATTAGGGAACCTTTAAAAATCTTTGATTGCATCTATTAAAGACTATTCATATGCTTTTTTTTACTCATTATCAGAAACTAATGTTAAAAGAATACAGGTTATTCAATTTTTTTGCCGTTAGGTCTATTCTGAAACTAAAATTTGATATTTTCATTCCAACATTTTTACATTATGAGGCCTTAAATAAACTTAAATTACTAACAGTCTGGAATCGACTTTTTGAAATGAGTTAGAGATATGTTAAGACTGGACTTAATAATTCTGTTCCATTAGTTGACAAACTATTTGAAGAAAGCCGGTTTCGAATCAAGATATCTCGAATACTGAACTTAACTGTGTTATTTCTCCTTTGATATTTCTTCTTTATTTCCTGGGCCATGGAATAATTAAAAATATGTATCCTTTAAATAATTTTAATTTTACCCTATTTAAATCTGAATTTTTCAACTTAAAGGAGCATTAGCTCGAAACAGAAGAACAAATAAATAAATAAAATAATAAAAACCAATTATCAATGAATTTTATAAAGCGAAGCAATAGGCGTCAATAAATCTCCTTTTTCTGAAGTCAGACAAGTTATTCTTTACGTTTAAAACTAAAAGTATAGTCCAACAGAATCTTAAGTCAGATTAAAAAAAATTACTTTTTAAAGTTTTTTTTTACAAAAAGATTTGATTAATTTAAAGCAATTCTTTAAAAAAATGGATAATTATCATTAAATATCATTTAATTTTTTAATCATACAATTCATTAAATAAATTTTAAATGATTTAATTTTATTTTAATTCTTATTAAAAAAATGGTAAAACTATTATTATTCTGTACAATTTAAAGATTGTACGGTCAATAATCAAAAAAAATCTCAAATGAATAAATTCAAATTAATATTTTTAATGTCTGATATTCAAATAGAACCCCATGTTCACTTTATTTGGCAACATTTTTTTAGCTATTTCAACAGCTGTAGCTTTCTTTTCTTCTTTTGGAGGTTTTTCTTGCTCACTTGGCTTCTCTCTAGTTTCTCTAGACTTTTCTGATTTATGCCTTTCACCTTTTTCATGTCCCAAGTGAAATTTTCGCAAAAATCCTCGATGTTCTTCTTTTTCAGATTCGCTGCTTGAGCTCGAGCTTGAACTTGAACTGCTACTGGACGAACTCCTTTGAGATGATTTCTTTCCTCTCGATCTTTTCATTAAATTATATCGTTTACTCAAAATATCTGCATGTGCTCTATATGATTGACTTAAATTTGAAAAAGACTGATTATGCATATTTATTAGTCTATGCAAACGAGCCCTATTAGATTCACTTCGTTCCGAAGTCAATTTTTCGTTTAAATCCTCAAGAGTATTTGATTCTTTTTCAATCAATTTCATTAATTTGTTAAGATGACTTTCGTCTTGGGTTAAATCGTTTTCTCTTTCTTCAGATCGACTTCGGCCGAATTTCGGACCTTCTACAGATCCCATATGCTTCAATCTTTGTACTATTTTGCTCATTTTATATAAGTTAAAGTTGCAATCATTCTCATTTTATACAATAATGTAAATATTTGACATATCTGATGGGAATTATTTTTAGCAAAAGCGATAGCTTTATAAATTTTTTTGCCCTGGCTGGAATTTTTTACAGGATTTTCAACAAAAATTGGGTTAGTTTAAGTTTAGATTCTGAAAACGATCTTTTATGATATTTAATTTTAGTCGGATACCTAGAATATTTTTCATTTTTTTAATAGATAATTTAGTTGTCAAATTTGGCTTAGATTTGAAATAAATAATAATGATCAAAAAAAAATCCATCATAAAGTATTAAATCAAACATTAATTTCCAGGTTTAGAAATGATTAAAATACAATTGTTGTCATTGAAAAAAAAATGAATCTTAAAGTTTAATTTTAGGTTTAGTGAGATATCTGAACAATTGCACCTAATCTGAACTCTGGCCACATATTTGGTGATCAAAATTAAGATGTAGAAAGATAAAAAATTTTTATTTTTCTTTTTTTTGTTGTAAACATTAAGTTTAGAATAAAAAAAAAAAGATCACATCAATTCAAATGCCATTTTTTTAAATTTTTATGTTTTTTTTTTTCAACTAGACCCATTTTTTTTAAAGTCATTTATTTTTATTCAAAATATTAAAGCAACCAAATTTCGAAGCTAAGATTTTTTTTAATCTTCGTTAAATATGCTTTAACACTTAAAAGATAGAGGGTTTTTTTGGCTCTAGATGTTACATCTTTTGTCTTCTATTGAGTTCAGTTAAATAAATATAATCATTTTTTTTCAATCAGAAATCTAAAATCAAAAAACATAAGTATTTTTTCGCCTGTTATTTAACTAGATGGTTACATATTATATATCAATAGAATAATAATTAACCAAATTAAAGAAAATCATAATGCATTAACATTGAAATTATTATAAATGCTCAAACATATTTGTTTCTTTTATTCTCTTATTTTTATTTTAAATCGCCTTAAAGACGTCAATTGAATTAATAAATTATGTGATCAGTCTTCAATTTTTTGTGACCATTATGTAAAATTTATTTTAAATCTTTATTTAAAAAAAAATCAAACTACTACTTATGCTTTTCATTAATCTGCTTCTCTCTGGACAAGCTATTAGGTTTGTATGTTTGCTCCAGACTCTTTTTAAAGCAAATGAGTCTCATAAGGAGCACTTGGAACTTCTGATTTAATTTTCAAAATTCAATGATTTTCAAGATTCAATTTTCTAGGTTTTAATCTTTTAAAAATTTTTGGAGAAAGAAGCCATTGCTTTAAAAATAATGAAACACAAGATTTGATGCATTGCCAAATTTTCATCACCTTTGCTGATTCCATAAAAAAGTACAAATTTTCTTATGGAGATTTAACACTATAAAAATCGGACGTTTTAAATTGATTTAAAATAAAACCTTTTTAAATAGTTAAATGAAAATCTAAATTTTGTAATTTTAAACTGCAGACGCAAATTCTGTAGTGTTCGAAATTGATTTAAATTTTGGTCCTTACATAATATTCAAATATTTAAATTTAAACTTTTAATAAAATATTGCTTTAATAAAATTTATCTAAACTTCTAATATGCCAAACTTTAAGTGGTTTTTTAAATAAAAGAAAAATAGACTTCAATAAATTTTTTTAATTAATTTTGACTTAAAAGATTTTAAACCTGAATTTCACATATTCAAGTTGTTAAAACATCAATAAACTCTAACTATTATTGTTATCAAAAAGATCCATAATACAAACTAATAATAAAATCAATAAACAATCAACTTCAAAAGAAACTTATAACAAATTAAGATGCACTTTATATTCATAGAATCAAAGTTTTAATTGAATAAAGAGTCATCTACCTGATAAGGAAATTTAAGCCCTAGTTTGGCTGCTATGATTCACGATTAACCAATTGACGTATATGAAATAACAAATTAATATGTAAATATAAAGATAATAAGCCATTTTATTATCAAGACTTGACTAGATGTTTGTTCTAATCTGCTTGATACTCATACCAAATTCCATTAAATGCGTCTTCAGCACATTTGATTCATGTAGGTTTTACCTTAAAGAAAACACATCAAAAAAATTTCTTAATCTAATGTCTATAAATACTGCTGCCATATTGCGTAATTGATCAAATAAAAAAATATATCAAACTTTAAGAATCGCTAAAATCAAAAGAGTACCAGCTAGTGGAACCTTTTTTTGAATGACTTGGTTAATTTTGGCTTGAATAATATATCTTATGCCAAAACGATTGCATTAATTGATTAAAATAAATAATTTTAAATAAAAGTTTAGGATAATTGAGAGAATATGTGATACAAGCCAAATTTATAGCTAGGTTATGTTATAATAATTGCGAAAGAAACACAAGATTGGATGCATTGCGTAAGTCTTTTTCTCGCTATTAAGCATTTTTCAGATTATCTTTTCTTCAGATTCTTAAAAATTGATTATTATAATAGTTGGTTGCACATTTTTATTGCTTGTTTTTTAGCTTTAAAAATCAAAAGATTTTAAAGATCCAATTTCAAAAGTTATTTTGGTTATGGTCGCTTCTAGATTTGACTATACCATGTTTGTTTTATCTCGTATTGAGAAACTAATTTAATTTAAAAAAGATAAAAAAAATCAGAAAATTCGAGAATTTTGCCAAATAATTCAATTTTATGAATTGATTTTTTTGGAATTTCATAATTAAAAAAATTATTTTATAATTTTCCTGTTAATTGTAGCTTTTGAACTTTTTTGATGCAGATTCATGGTTAGATAAAACATTTTGTTTTAAAAAAGGTTCACTTTAAATTTATAAAAAAAATTTAAATTGCAAAAAAAAATTTTATCTTAATGAATGTGTAATTCAATTTAAAAAAGACGAATAAAGTGGTGATTAAAATAAGTTAATTTGAAAGAGCTTTTCAATAGGAAATTAAAATCAATTAGGTTTTTTTTTTCAAAAATTTAAATTATTCAAGATTCTAATTGAATAAAATTTAAATGACAAGCATTAAAACCATTAATAAATATTTAAATATTTTGATTAAATTTTAAATTAAAGTTGCTCTTGATTAAGTCCGATCAGTAAATAAATAAAATTTGTTTTTATTAATAAAAAAATATTAAGCTCCAACTGGCAGAGTGAAAACAAGATAGAAATAGATTGTTCTATTTAGTCTGTCTATGTTATTGATTAATAGAGACTGACGTAGTTTTTATAAGAATAAGGAATTTTGGTTTTTAATAATAGCACGCTTATAATCTGGAACTTAAGAAAGAGATAATTTATGATAAATAAGAATATCTTACAGATAATTTTAAATATCTGAAAAGTTTGCTTGCTAACCTATCAGTTTTCAAATTATGGACTTAATTATTCTTTATTTTTGTTTTGAGGTTAAGGCTCTGAGGTGTTGCTACTAATTTGCGATAAGCTGATATTTTTTTCATTGTTCTAAAGAATTTATTCTTTTAGTTTAGACAAATATTATAGAGTATTTATAATTGACTTGGTTCAAGGGAAAGAATATGGCACAAACTCAAGCAATTCAACTAGCCGAACAAATCAACGACGAATTTTTGACATGCAAAATATGTTTTGAACATTACAAAGATCCGAAATGTCTATCATGTGTAAGTATTTTTGAAATTTAATAATTGGAAGATATTTTATTTCGATGGTTTAGAAAAATTCAATTTAAAATTTTTTAACAAATACATTTTGTTAGATTAAGACAAAATTAAAGTAATCAAGTTTCATGTTTTTGTTTGAATAGAGTTCATTAAGAGATAGAAAATTTTTTTAAATTAACTATTGTATTTCAATTTAAAAAATAGTTCGAATTTTATTTATTTAAAAGAAAAAAATTTTAATTTTGAAAAAATTTATTGACGATATAAAGTCAGTTTTTTTTTAATTAAAAATTAGAAAAAAATGAAAATTTAACAATTTAACATATTATTTGGGTATTTTTACTCTCTATTTTTCAAAATCCAAAAAATAAAGCTTAAAATAAATTTTTTCTTTTATTTTTTAGAATAATTACAAATATTTTAAATTACATTATAGCTCCTTCAAATTAAGGATCAGCGAGGTTTCGGAATATTAAAATCACATCTTTCCTTATCTGTATATCTAAATTCTTTCGATTATATTGAAATTTTTTTATGTATGTTGAATAAGTCATTTATATTTATCATCATATTTTCTCGTTTAGAAAAAAATTGAATATATTTTAAAAAAATCAGAAAGATACGAAAGCCAGAAATTCCTAACATATTGAGGCTTATGATCCTAATTTAAAAGATCATTTGAATTTTTCTTCTATGTGATTAAGTTCAGTGCTGTTCATTGAGTCACAGCCATGGCAAAGGTAAGGAGTTTTATTTTCAAAGAACTTTTTTGTTAAATTTTTTTAATTAAAAAAATTTTTTCTTTCAAATTATTTAACCTTATTTTAAAACTAAATTTTTTGGGAAAATGAAAACTCAGATAAAATTATATATATATATATATAAAATGAAAAAGAGATGAATAAAATTTTGATTTTTGTTTACATTAAAAAAAAATTTATTAAAAAATTTTTTTTCATTCAATTAGCTGCATACATTTTGTGAGGAGTGCATTGAACAACACGTAAGTGCCCAGCGCTCTTACAAATACACGGATTATCGGGAATTTTCGTGCCCAATATGCCGCAAAAAAACAGTTATTCCAACAGGAGGCGTCCGCAAACTGAACGATAATTTTCTAATAAGCAGCCTCAACGAACTCCTTTTGTCCAAAAAGCCATCGAAAATTCGCGAATGTGAAATTTGTAAAGTAGTCCATCAACGGGACCGAGATGCCACATCCAAGTGTGTTGAGTGTCAAAAATTGATGTGCGATTCTTGCGCTCAACAGCATCAAACTATGAAAATCACACAAAACCATTCAATATTCGAGCTCGAGAACGAAAAGGACATCATGTGCAAGGACCATCCAAATGAGCAAGTGAGATTCTATTGTGAACAATGTGAAGTTTGTGTATGTGTTCCGTGCACATTTACCGAGCATCTTGAGCATGATTTAGTAGATTTTAAATCCGGAATAGATCACCATAAAGACGCAATTGAGGAAAATTTACGCAAGTGCCGTCAAAAAATAAGCGATATTAAAAATCGCTTGGATATGCTTAGACAATGTGAGACCAGAATACTCTATACACAAGATGAAATACACAGTTGTGCTTTAAATTTCATAGAAGCCATTAGGCAAAAAGAAAAAGCTCTTGTAGAAGAATTGAAAAGTCTCTACGGTGGCGAAACCAATCAGTACTTGAACAAGAGAGATGAGCTAGAATCGTATTTAGATCAGCTCAAATCAACTTGTAATCTAACAGACATGGTTGTTAAAGGCAAAGATATAGAGCTTTTGCTTTTAAAAAAACAATTATGTGAAAAATTTGAAGAATTTGAAGAGATTAAATTGGATCCAGTACCAGACAATATTCTGAAAAAAATCAATTTTCTACCCGGATCGCTTCATTTAGGAACTTTGAAAGATAGCGATAATTTAGATTATAGTGAAAGTAACAGATCAGAAATAGCTAGAGGAATATCGGCTAGATTTTCCTCGTGTGATGAGGATGAGACTAGTCATGACCATGACGATGAAGAGGTGTCTCAATCTGAGTTATCAGTAGATAAGTCAACCCAAATAACATACAGAGATGTTCGTGATCTGATGGCTGACTTGATTAAAGAAACAGAAGCTCAGACAGATATTCGAATGATTCACGATCTAGCAACAACAAATAGGTCAATATTTGAGAAAAAAACTGCTCCACCGCCATCGAATTATTCACTTAAAACAGACAGCAAAGAAACTCAAACAGATCCGCAAACGAATCCTTCATTAAGCAGTCAGTCTTCCATTGATGAAGATTCGAATGCTCCCGTAGACCGAAATAAACTAGGCCGAAGGGTTCGCCGGCATGTTAAACCTGGCTGTTCTATTGCTGTTTTGCCCAGCAGCGAAATAATTATTATTGATCCAGAAGCAAATAGCTTGTCCATTTTGGACAGACGAGGAAAGTTCCGCTACGGAATGTCTAATTCAAATAAACCTTGCACTGAACAGGGAAACCAGTCTAATGCACAGCAGTTTGGTCAAGCTGCTTTTGGAGCTTTGACTAAACTGGAACGTGGCATTAGGCTAATGACACCGCAAGGTACTTTAGTCATAAAGTTAGAAAATCCAGAAACTCCTGAGTCAAAGCAAACTGAAAGTTAAATATTTTATTGATAAAATTTTGTTTTTTTTTTAAGTTGAATTTATTTGTAAAATCCAGTGAAAAAATGTTTTTAAATAAATAAAAGTACTTATTTAAACTTGGATTAATTTTTTATTCAAAATTAATTTTTACTTTGTTGATAGACGAAATAAAACATAGATGTAAAAACAAGGTAATGGTGTGCAGTAAACCAAAAAAATAAAAGATGATATCTCATACAAGATTTTTTCTAGTGAGAAAACAAACATGATTTTATCAGCAGGTCCAAATTAACAATAAAATACTTAAGAGAAAAAAAATTTTAAATTTACCCTTAAAAACCAAAATTTGTCTTTTAAAAAAATTGGGGTGTGTCTTTTAAAGGTATCCGAAAAAAACAATTTTGTTAAAAAAGTAAAAATTAGTTTACTCGGCTGATTATAAAAAAAGCTTAGAAAAATAAAAATCTTTCACTTTCTTTGCTGAATTTAAAATAAAAATTTTTATTTTTTGACACAATTGTCTCTTTTTTAGCTATGTGGACTTTAAAACAAAATAAAAAAAAAAGTCACAATGTCACACTTTTATCAAAGCTACCTCTTTTCACGACTATCTTAGCTGGTTGTGATGGGTCCAACCATTTATTTATGTTGAAATAATTTCTCATCTTAAGTAACAGTTAATTTGAAAAACTCAATATCTAGAGAATTCTTTTAAGTGGTTTTCTCGAATTAAAATGCGTTGTTGAATATCGAAATCTGTTAAATCATGAGAAAAAACTCGCCAATGTCCGTTTACTTTGATAACCAACTAAAAACCTACCTGTCCCTTTCTTCCTCTGAAGACTTGAATCACTTATAAATATTTTGAACAATTCATGTAACCATCTTTAAGGACATTTTAAGCACATTTTCACCTTCCTCATGCATATTTCACAAGTTACTGCTTTTTCTGATTGAGCTTTTTTCTTTTTTAGTACTAAAATTTCAAAATATTTATTTAAAATTTACATTTTATAAAATTTTCAAAATTGAATAAGCAAAGAGTTTGAGATATCATTATGATGAGCATTCAATTCTGTTTATTTTAACATTTAACTTATTTTATTAAGTTTTAAAAATACAAGATCCTAAAATTTTATTTTAATTTTTATTTCTCAAAAAGAAGTGAATTAGCTCAAATATTTGTTTAATTCTAGAAATTAGCGTAAAATTTATTAAAAAAAAATTAACATTTGGCCCCGCCAAACACTACTCAAATCAAAGGCTATTAATATTTAGCTATGAGTATTAGCAAGAAATTATTTTGGTAAAATAATTTACATCGCCTCTTTTACTATTTAAATAAATGAACTAAATCGGACAATCCATTAAAAATATTGTTATTTTTCTCATCAAAAACAAAATATTTTCTAGTTGCAGCAAATTCAAATTTTTGTTAAAGTTAATTTTAATTCTCAGGGTAAAACTTTAAATCATTTTATTAAATTCAACTTTTAGGGCAAATAAATTAAACCAAATAATTATACTAATCTAGAGTCTTCAAATAAAATCAAAATATTTACAAAAAAAATCCTCAAAATTATAAAAGAAAATTTTCATGTAATCCTTGATTATAATTTAATTTTTGTTTTTTTTTTTTTAAAGTTATTTACTTTATCAGCTTATGTTTTTTTACTTTTAAATGTTGACATTGTCTGAATCAAAAACAAAGACAAAAATTTGCTTAATGTAAGGTAGGCTTTTTTGCAACCTTAAAAGTGTGAGGTTCAATGTCAATATCAATAGGAATTATATTCTGCAAGATTAGATTGCATTATTTGGCTAAGGATTTTAAATTTTGATCTATATTTAATATTTATTTGTCACCTGCTATAAATTCGATTAAAATAAATTGAGAAAACATCAATTTTTAAAAAAGTGTTGAACAACAAAATGTTTAAATTGATTGTTGCTTCATTTGCCTTGTTTCAATTGTCAAGCGCTGTTGTGCAAGAATGGAATCAATGTGGCGGAAGTGGTTATACTGGTGATAAGACTTGTGCCTCAGGTCTCACTTGTTCGTTTTATAGCGATGCATTTTGGCGATGTGAAAGATTTAATTATGGTTTCTCTGTTTCTGGTAGACAAATTAGAGATTGTGATGGAAAAGAATTTCTGATCAGAGGAGTAAATAGTGCCAATGCTGATTGGGACAACTATAGTAGATTCTATGCCAGAAAGAGCTTCAAATCTATTTCTAGTTTGGGCGCCAATACGGTCAGAATCCAGTGGAGAATTTCTTTATCTGGTGGTCTTACAATAAATGATTTAGAAAACGCAATCAAGAATGCCATTAGAAATAAGCTTGCTGTAATTGTTCAATTACATGACGCCACAGGTAGTTCTGATTCTTCTCAAGTAAGCAGATTGGCTCAATGGTTTGCCGAGCATCTTTACGTATTCCAGCGTTATCACAGATTTTTGATGATAAATATTGCTAATGAATGGGTAAAATATATTTTTGAAAATAAGCTTAAATATTTATAATAAAATTAAAGAGCCCATTTGGTACTTCGGCTCAAGTTTGGCACGATGCTTACAAGAACGCAATCAACATAATTAGAAACAAAGGCTGGAAAGGCGTTTTGGTCATTGACGCTCCAGCTTATGCCCAAGATCCAACTGCAATTATTTCTCATGGACAATCATTGGTGAATTACGATAGAAACAATCACTACAATGGAAACATAGTTTTCTCCATTCATGCCTATGCTGATTGGAAAATTGGTGGCCGTTACAATATGGATACTTATATTAATAAATTGTACAATACTGGTTTGTCCTGGATATTTGGCGAATTTGCTGACAAGCATCCCGAACACCCATCGTGTTCATGGGTAAACATCGATTACACAAAATTGATGACTTATGCTAGAGATAAAAGAATTGGCTATTTAGGCTGGTCATGGGCTGGAAATGGTAACGATTGTGGACAAAGTCTAGCTCCATTGAATATGGTAAGTGGTGATCAAAGTCAAGAATACACTTGGTTGAAATCCAGTGTTAATGATTTGACCCAGTGGGGTAAGCGATTATTCACAACCCCTGGAGTTGGTATTCAGGCTACAAGCGTTAAAGGTGCTTTCATGCCATAAAGTTTGGTATATAAAAATTATCCTAAAGATATCTTTAAATTTAAAATAATATTAATTAGTATTTTATTTAGAATTAAAAAATAAAATTAAATATCTTCAGCAATAATATATCTTTTTATGAAAAATTTGACCAATTTTTTTAATTTTTCTTTAGACTTTTAAGTAAAGTAAAAAAGACCAAGTTTTATTATGAAATAATATAATTTAGGTGCACGATGCTCTAATGCTCAATATTTCATTTTTGAGACTATCGATTAATAAAAAAAACTAAAATTTTTTAGACTCTACCCCAAAATGTTCGAGTTTTGATTATTTTATAAATACAATAATATAAATTTGTATTGTTAAATCTTATTTATCTAAAATAAAGCTTTTTCTATTTTAATTTCTTCTATTTTAAGAAATCAAAACAATAATCATTCTTATATCAATAGAAAAAGCAAATATACACCAAAGAGTGCGCCAGGAATTGAACATAGAAGAATTAAACACTTGCTCAAAAAAAAATTTTATTTTCTGAGTATTTTAATTTAAATTCACCCTTTGGATTAAATCAATTTTTAATTAAAGACTTTTCTATGCATAAAAAACATCCTAAATTTTGAGAAATTTTTTTTTTCAAATAACATCCCTCAAAAAATTTGTAAAAAAAGTTAATTTCTGTGAAAAATCAAGTTTGCTATAAAAATAATTCGAAATTTCGTCTCTAATTAAAAAGATTTTCTAGAAAATATGTTTTTTTTTTTGGAAAATTTAATAATAAAACAAGGGGGTGCTCAAGGCCCAAAGGTTTTGGGTATATAAATTAGCTTTTTTTGGAGAATGAAACTATTTTTCAGATATCCTCAAATCAGTGTTCGAAACTTAAAAAATAATAAAAAAAGTTTTTCAAATTATTTAGAATTCTTGATTAAAAGTTGGCATTATGAAATTTAAATACAAATCAAACAAATATTCTTCTTTTTCTGACAAATTAAGGTTTGCTAAAATAAAATTTAAAAAAAAATGCTGCAACAAAGTGCAATTTACTTTGTTGCACCTTTTTAATTTAAATATTTTAACTTATTTAAAAATGACAGAAATACTAAAAAATCAATACGATTTAAATTGATTATTGATTTGGTTTCCTAAAATAAAATAAATTCAAAGTTTTATTTTAGATAAAAAAGGTTTGTTGTAGTTTTTTTTTTTAATTTAATTTTATTTTATTAAATTTTAGTTCATCAAGAGAGAAAATTTTTGCTCGGTTTGTATTCAATACCTTAAAAGTTTAGTTTAAGAATTAAAATTACAAAATTATTGAAAATATAAATCATTGTTTTATTTTAATTAAATTAAATTAAAAAGTATTGTGATTGTGCATTATTGTTTATATTGCTATGTCTTGGACATAGACACCCCAATGACTCGGACTTGGACACTTAGAATAAAAGAAATAGGATATTAAAAAAAGCCCTTTAATGGAGACTTCAAGGGCAACGTAAGTTAGTAAGACCAGCAGCAACATGAAGGTCAATAACACGAAAGAGCTCATCGATATTGAAATGACATAGGGAGAAGAGAAGTTAATGCAAAAAATTGTTTTTTAAGGGATTTTTTTTTCTTCTTTTTGTTTAAATATCCAATTGAGTGAAATAGTTAGAAAATAAAAACGAATTATTTTATTTTTATTATCATCAATGAAGTTGAAAAATTGAAAAAAAGAGAATTTTTTGTTAAATTGTCTAATTTTATTTAACATTCTCTTAAGACAAAAATCAAATCAATTTTAAAATTAATAAAATTATTAAAGCTTTTATGTAAAAAAATTTTTTTTTTCGAAAATTTAGAGAATAATGTCCCGACGTTATGTGTTTGGTTTTGGAAGATTCAAACCATTAGATATTGCAGTATTCTTGGGCGTAAACGTTCTGGTCAGCTTGTACATTTGGAAGCCTTATTTTGATGAAATGGCGAGTAAAAAGCTGGAAAATACTTCACCATCACCGAAAGATTCAAACTAAACTTCTTTTAAAACAAAATTTTCAAATGATCTGTAATAAATATATCATTTTATGAACTTTTTTTTTTCTTATAAAATTCGCTATTGACAGTCGAATTTTAAGCCAAATTACATTTTTTATTTTATTAAACTAGTTAAGTTTTAAATGATACCAATTAGACCGACAAACATTTTCAAATTGGCTCAAATAAGTCAAAAACTTACTTTCAGAAGCTCTAATCGAACTTATTCATCTGAAAAAATTCCAGAAAAAACCTTTATTCGCATTGGAGATCAAGTAAAAGAGCTCAATGATCCTGTTTATCAAGAAAAAGTTCCAAAAGGATTTGCCCGATTAAATAATTCTATTAGTTCGCAAGCATATTTACAAAATTTGAGATGGCTAATGCAAAAAGATTCACTCAAACAAGACTGTTATTTAATCGGTTCTCCACCAGGTGCATTTAGACGTCAATTGGCATTTTCTTACGCCGAAATAACGAAACGCGAAGTGGAATATTTGTGTTTGACAAGAGACACTACCGAATCTGACATCAAGCAGCGTCGCGAAGTAAAAAACTCATCAGTTTTGTACGAAAATCAATGTGCAGTAAATGCTGCTTTAAATGGCCGTATCCTAATTATTGAAGGTATAGAAAAAGCCGAGCGAAACTTGCTTCCCATATTGAACAATCTTCTCGAAAATAGAGAAATTAATTTGGATGACGGACAATTCATGGTTTCACCAGAACGATATGACAAATTAAAATCCTTGAATTCAGATATGAACAATTTGCTTCGAGTTCATGAAGATTTTAGGGTTATAGCCATTGGTCTACCCGTTCCAAAATATAAAGGAAATTTACTCGATCCGCCTCTAAGGTCCCGATTCCAGGCTCATCTAGTATCCTATCCAAGTTATGATGATTTTTTTCTCTTTTTAAAATCTAATTATAAAAATGTTGAGTCAGAATTAATCAAGAAAATTTTTGATTTTTCCTATTCTTTATATTCGACCGAAATGAACAGCATTGGCCTAGTAGATTTTCCCATTGAAAATTTGGATAAAATCGCTAAAATTATGGACAATTTTAATAAATTGCCTATTAAAGAAATTAGCATGGTTGAAAAAATTTATCCATACCAGCTTCTGTATCAGAATGATGATAGTAAAAAAAAAGTTGTATCAAATATGTTGACTAAATTTGGAATAGAAGAGGACAGAATGTCTATTGAAAATGAGTTTGTTTCTGTAAATGATAAGCTGGAATCTAAGACAATAAATTTCAAGTCCAATAGTGAATTATTTTCTATTGATGTGACTAAGGGAAATAGCCTAAATAATCAGAATGAGAACTTTATTATGAATAAATATCATTCAAGTTTATTAGTGGACATGTTCTTGAATCATTCGAGTGGTCATGACTTTGTTTTAATAGGACCAACTGGTTGTGGAAAGACTGAATTAATTAACAAATTTGCCACTCTTTTAGATTATTCTACTCAATCGATGTATTTATTTAAGGATATGAGTGCAAGAGATTTGATTCAGCAACGTGTTACTGAGGCTAGTGGTGATACAAAATGGTTAAATTCACCATTAATAGAGGCGGCCGTAAATGGAGATCTTATGGTTTTAGGTTAGTTTTTTTTTTATTTTTAATAATTCTAAAACTCGGATTACATGTCTAATTGTTATCATGATATTTTAATTGAGAAAGTCAATAATGTGAAAATTCACCATGATAATCATCAGTTTTATTAAGAAAAAGCATTCAAAAATTTCTTAAAAATCATAAAAAAAATTTTTATTTATTTTTAATGTAAAAAAATCATCGATTGACACATATGTTAAAAATTAGTTCATTGGGTTGGTTTCAAAAGAAAGATAATAATGACTCTTAAACAAATAAAGAAATTTTTTCACTGCTATAGATTTACAAAATCTAAAGAGTTTTAAGGATATTATTCTAATTGAAATTAATATGTTCTTCTATGGTTTTTCACTTCAACTTGAAAGATTTTTAGAAACAATATTTGAAAACATAAAATACTACAATAAACTCAAAATATCTATTTTCACGATATTTATAATACTTTAAAAAAAATTTTTTTTCAAATTAACTTGAAAAAATATTTTTAAATTCAATTCAATTTAACAAAAGATTTAAGATTATTGTGCTTTTCTTAAATTTTCTTTTACTTATCAGATCTTATCAAACTAGTTCTTGATTGACTTTCTTGTGAGTTTTAATTAACTGATTCTTTATTGATCCTAAAAAATCTTATAAGTAAGAAAAAAATTGCGTTAAGAAAATTTAAGAAAAGCATAAGAATCTTAAATCTTTTGAAATCTTTCAGGTTCCTATACCGTCCTGGATTAGGAACTTGACAAGTCCTGCTTAAGATATTTAATAGGATTATCTTTCTCTGTAGACCTTTTAAGAAAAGTAAATTACAAACCAAGTTAAGCACTAGTAGAACTTAAGATTCATCGACAGCTCGAGTAAGACCATTAACATTGGGAACAATAAATATAAAGGAAAAATTTGATTTTTTTTTAATAATCGATGGAAAATTTGTGAAATTCAAATTCAAAACATAAATTCTTTCTTTTTTGATAAATTAAAATTCATGAAATATTATCAAAATATTTGATGTTAAATTATCAAATCAGGCAATCATCAATTTAAAAAAGAAGCTTACTTATTAATATAAGCGCTAGTTTAAAAAAAAATTGCTGACTGTCGAAAAAAATTTATTAATTTATTCCCATTTCGATTTTTGAGTTTGAAGCTAATTGTTTTAAAAAAATACTTACAAGAACAAGCAATATGCAGCTTGCTTTCTTAGACAGTCATCTGGATCAAGTTTAATTTATTTTCAATGTTTTTTATCGTTTTTATAATTTTATAAATAAATTTTTCTTTTTTCTTTTATAAAATTGGGAACGAAAAAATCATTTAATTTATTTGAATATATTTTCATTTTTATTTAGTAATTTATTTTTAGAATAATTTGCTAAGGGTAAAAATAAAACGAGGAAAAATTCTGAATAACCGTTTTCTAAAAATTTTATTCTAAAATAAGAATATTTAATTATTTTCAAAAAAATATTCTTTAAAATATTAAGTTGAGTTATTAATCAATTCAATTTAAACATTTTTGCTTTAAATTTTGTTTTAATTAAATTTTATCTAAAAATAATTTAAATAACACTGAAAAAAACAGCCTTTTTAACTATTTTTTGCTATTTTAACAATTTCCTTTTTGCTTAGATGGAATTCACCGACTTAAAGATGACACTTTGCTGTCTTTGCGTAGACTTATTCAAGACCGTGAACTAGACTTATTTGATGGACGAAAATTAGTTCGTCATGACAAATATGATGAACTGGTAAATTCGGCTCAAACTGATCAAGAAAAACAGAGAATTAAAAATATACTGATGCGAATTGATCCCGCTTTTAGAATAGTAGGCACAGCCGAGGCCTCTAATCTAACAGATAATAAAGTGACTATCGAATGGCTCAATTCTGAAGTTTTGAATTTGTTCCTATACCAGAAAGTTGATCCGCTAGGCCTTGACTATGAACACGAAATTTTGAGCAAGAAATTTCAATTAAATGACAAACATGAACAACTATTCGATATAATTAATCAACTTAAAGCTGCATCTGAAACAGACAGTCATTTAAAGCACATATCTAGTTTGTTCACCTTGCGTAAAATGATTCGTTTATGCAAAAAAATTGAAAAATATCCAAATATTAATCTTAAAGAAGAAATTTTAAACTCTTGTTTGTACAAATTTATGCCTAGCCTAAACAAACAAGTTCTTGATGATTTTTTGTCCAAGTTTATATTCGAATCATCCGAAGAATCATTTGACATAGCACAAATTCCTAAAAAAGCTAAAATCGACAAACTTTCCAAAATACCTGATGTTGTATTTTACGAGAATAAGCTACATTCTAAAATACTCAATAGTTTATATCAAGATTTTAGCTTGGATGAGCATTTACTTCTAATCGGAAATCAAGGAACAGGTAAAAATAAATTAGTCGATAAATTTTTAATGATGACACAGACTCCAAGAGAATATTTGCAGCTACATCGTGATACTACTGTTCATTCACTCACAGTCCAACCATGCATTAAAAATGGGGTAGTTTTTTATGAAGACTCACCATTGGTAAAAGCAATAAAAACTGGCGAAGTTTTGGTCATAGATGAGGCGGACAAGGCTCCTCTACATGTGACAAGTGTTTTAAAGAGTTTAATAGAAAGTGGTGAAATGATACTAAGCGATGGTCGTAGAATTGTAAAGCATCTAAATGGAAGAAATAGTGAAAATTTTATTGAAATGCATCCAAATTTTCGCATGATTATCCTTGCCAATCGACCTGGCTATCCATTTCTTGGCAATGATTTTTTTTCTATTCTAGGAGATCTTCTTTCCACACATCCAATTGACAACCCCGATCCGGACTCTGAAATTCAGATGCTTAGAAACTATGCGCCTAGTCTTAGCGAAGATATTTTGAAGAAACTAATCTCCGCATTTGGAACTTTACGACAAATGTCCGATCAGGGCTTAATTTCTTATCCTTATTCTACGCGTGAGATTGTAAATGTAGTTAAACATTTAGAAAAATATCCAGATGACTCTTTGCCCCAAGTGTTGGCAAATGTATATGATTTTGATCAGTATGAGGACCAAAACAATTTGAAAGAAACTTTTACAGAAGTCATGAATAAACATGGAATTCCAGTTGGAGCATCACGTTTGTCCATTAGTCTTTCACAAATAAAAAAACTTCACCATATAATGTCCAATTTAGATGTGAGGACAAAAAAGTTGTCACCAAGTTCAGTAGAAGTTTCAGAGTTCGGTTTTGGTGCACCGTTTAAAATAGAATGTGAAACTTTTGAATGTGAACAAGTTGAAAAAAGAGCTGATTTGTTTTCAGAGTTGAGATCTGTTTGGTCATTAGGTGCTAGACAAAAATTAATATCAGATTTTATGGTAATTGGAAAAAAAGTCTATGTTGCTGGTGTTAAGCCATTAAGTGTTGTGGAAATTGATTTAGATAGTAACAGTGCTAAAGAAATTCTCGTCGGCAATTATTTTAAAGGAGCATGGCGAAGTTTTTATCCAAATTTCAAAATTAATAATATTAATTCAGCTATAATTCTGTTTGAAGAATCAACCAACCAAGCCATCGAGTTAGATTTTGTTAATTTGGTTGGGAAAAAATTGCAATTTTCCAGAGAATTTATAGGAGCCAAAATTTCAAAATATTTTCAAACTCAAGCTAGTCAAAATAGGCTTGTAACTTTTAATGAAAATATTTTAATTCAATATAAAACTGGATCAAGTGATTTTACAATACTGAATTTCAACACATTGAATGACAAAAGAATTGCTGTTGATTCAAGTCTTAGAATAAATAACTTAGTGAAAATAAGTGAACAATGTTTACTAGCCGCTTTGTATAACCCAGGTGATATAAATAACACCAGTATGGTAAAAAATGAAAACCTAAGTTATTATTTGATTGACATTTTCAGCAATGAAATTAATCAAATTGATTCAAACTTTTTTGTACCTGGAGATACTTTTATGAGCTCAATTGATGTAAAAAATAAAAAAGATAACTTCATTTTAGAGGTAAAATTTTATTAATTAAAGTATAGTTATTTTTTTTACAAATTAAAATTTCAATTTAATTATATTTTTGAGAAAAAATAACAAATTAAAAACTGATAAAAAAATTTCTTAATAATTTTGCATAGACAGTTTGCATGCTTTGTTTTCTAACTAGAAAAAAATTTGCAAAATTTATTCTGTAAATTTAAATTAAATTGCTTTGTATTTAATAAAATTTTACACACTTATTGCAAAAAATGAAAATTCAGATTTTGTCTAAAAAATTTTTACAAGCCAAGTAACTTAGTATCAGTGCTAATCGATAATTTTTTGCTTCAAAAAAAAAATTGATCTTCTACCATTACAAATTTGTTTCAAACTTTCTGCAATTTAATTAAATTTATTCAATTTTATTAATTAAATTTGTGCAGAGGGTGGAGGGTTCAAAACCCACTGAGGGTGGAAAAATCTTCAAAATATCTCTGCAATACGGGGCCCATGTTTAAACCCCTTTCATCAAAAAATGGGGGACCG